>PVKN010008868.1:0-24509 GCA_004027915.1 Capromys pilorides | reverse complement strand
TAAACCCAGATGTTTCTGTTATCTTAAAAACACCACTGCCTGAGAATTCAGTTTATTCTATGTACTTACTATGTGACATAGAAATAATTTCATTTTTGACATTTCAGTTTTGAAAAACACACTAAGAAAGAAGATGTGAAGATACAGAGATCTTGTTTTCACTTCATTTCTAGTGTTTTGAAACAGCTAAAAAAAATTATGGTAGATTCTTATATATGTGAACTATGCTCTAATAGGGAATTGTACTCAATACGTACAGAGTTCAAAACAGAGACAGGTAGCAGAGGAAAGCTGTGATTTAGTCTAGTAATGTCAAGATGTACACTGATAAATCAAGACACAGTTTGCAGATGGTGAAAATACTTGCAAGGTAATTTTAGAAAGCTCTCCTAGAGGTTAATAAAATACTCCATAGAACATAGTACGGGCCAAACCAACTTCATTTTCCATTAGTACACAGTTGAATAGCTTTCTTTCTGATCATATAAAACATTCCTTGCTTGCCTAATTATTTACCCATGAATCATGTGCGTTTCTGTCTGAAAATTCCCCTAGCCCATTATTTTAAATTTTATCTTTGACATACGTTAGGCAAATAGAAAAAAAATTAAAAAGTAATGAGGAGGGGGCCCAACTGCTTTGAGAAGTTTCCACATATGTGCTAATTAGTGATTCCATCTGAAAATATTCCCCAAAAGCTGGATGAGTGTAGCAGGCTGAAATAAATAATGCAAGGACCCTGTGGCAGTGTCACAAACACCATAATGAGGGCTTGCTTGTGAGTTCAGAGACGGTCTCCTAGTGCCTTGGCTGTGAATAAAAACATCAATAGAGCAAAACTGCTCTCATAACCTCAGGGTTATCGTACACACACACACACACACACACACACACACACACACACATCCCATTTTATTCTTTCAACCTTTTGGTTTATTTTGGTTCAGGCTAAGCAAGTCTTTCAAGGTTTATACCTTGCCCATCCTGCACGTTAAGGGCTTTTTTTTTCCCCACACGAAGTGAAATTGCATTTCTTACACCCAGTTTGTATGCTACTGAAATGTGCAGTCCTCACTCAAACACTGGTCCAGTTACACAAGCACATGGGGATGATTAGCTGTAAAATAAGGTATTAGTCCACCGGCTCAAATACCAAATGAAATACTCTCCGATTACAGGGACTGCAGCCTTTGGAAGTCCCCTCTTTGAAATGACAAGCATACTGCTTTAGTCTTCTGATACAATGCCCAACTGTGTTTTTAAAGTACAACTGAGTTTCATCAACTGGACCAGAAACACTGCTGGTTGAAATGCACTCTGTAAAGTCAGTGGAAAAAATAACACTGGTCACTCCATAAATGAGGGGTAAATAGCACTATTATGGTAATTTCTGGTTTTAATGCTTTCAACCAACTCAAGAAGTCTGTGATTTAGAAGTCATAGTAGAGATATTAGGAGAAACATAAATAGCTTGCTAAATGTCCTGCATAAAGTTTTTTTTGTTGTTGTTTGATTTTGTGGGACTGGGGTTCAAACTCATGACCCTGCACTTGCCAGGCAGGAACTTGTGCCACAGAGCTATCTCCCCAGCCCCTGTCCTACATAAAGGACAGCATAAATTGTGGGATTTTGTACCCCCTCCAAAACACACACACACACACACAAACACACACACACACACGTAGACATATTAAATGGCTTTATGAGTACAAATACAATGTATTTCATTAGAGATACTTCTATGCTTCCCTCCTCCATGCTGTTGAGATTGTAACTGACCAAAGCAAAGCTGTTCTGCATCCAATCCTGACCCTCCCACCTCCTGAAATGAGCACTATAGGAGGCTAACTGTCCAAAGCAAAGAGAAAGAGCACTCCCAGCTGGCCCACTGCGGGCCACAGTCACGGGACAGCGGCATCTTTGTGCTTTCCAAGACAAGAATGGTTCCCAACCCGTATCTGTGACCCACTTACTGGCCCATTTTTACTGCTCTGTCAAACTCACTGGCAGGAAAACAAAGTCTGCTCCATGGAAGTAAACAAAGGCTCTGGAAACAGTTTGAAGCCTGCCTACTAATAAAGGCCCTTGGTCTCTTCTACCTTAAAAATCAAGGCTTCTTACAAAAAGAATAAACTGCCCTCCATGACAGAGAGTGAAGTAACCAGGTATTTACATTTAGACAAGATAGAGTCTCCTCTGGCAACCTAGAAGAATGCACAGCTGTCAAGAATCAAATAAAGGCTTTCAAAAATCTTTCTCAAGCACCAAGGATGCCATTTGCAGAGCAAAGTAGTAAGCAATTTCCACCAACATCACAGGAATTTTGAAAACTAATTCTGTTTGAAAGACACAGCCTGAGCACACCCATCAAAAAGCTTCTGGTTCAGGTCTTAAAAAATACTATTATAAATTTTAACATAGTAGATTTTTTTTTATTCCTGCATATAAGCTATTTTCTTTAACGGAATGAAAGATGTAATGTGCTGATTTCCTACAATAGAAAAATTTTAACATTTGAAAAAGAGAAAAATATTTTTCTTTCATATTTATGCAGGTGTATGCTCTTTTGATAAGTTTGATAACAATGTCAAAATTAACTTATCTTCTTTTTAAGTCTTGTCGCGAAAGAATTTTTTTTTTGAGGACTAGGGTTTGAACTCACAACTTTGCACTTGCCAGGCAGGCACTTGTGCCACAGAGCTATCTCCCTAGCCCCAAGAAATTTTTTTTTATCACACATATGGATTTCTCTTTTTTATTAATTTGTCTTGATGGATCTAAGCTGTTGTGTGTCCCAGAATCAGAATGTTCCTGAAAGTGTACAGAGGATGAATGAATGGGACAAGGTATCCAGATTCAAGAGCTTGCTTGACGCCCGCTGGGAGCGGGAAACGGGTGAGTAACCATTCTGAGTGCATCCAGGTTGCCTCAGCCTTCTAGACCTCCTTTCTATTTCATGAGAAATATCCATTAACATACAGCAAAACTAATAGACCAGTAGATAAACATATCCATAGATGCATTATCCTATGAGCTAGTACTTACAGAGCTCCAGGCACTGAAAAGACATGCACTAGTTACATTAAAAAGGACAGAAATTCCTGCCCACTTGAAGGATATGATCTATTTGGGAGTAGGGGTTGAGAAAAACAGAACATGTATAATCGTACTGTGTGCATGTGTGTGTACATGTGCACAAGGGTGTGTGTGTGTGTGTGTGTGTAAAATGGTACATGCTATAGGTAAACAACCCAGGGAAGGGATTATGAGACCAAGGATGTGTTAATACTGCAGGTAGGCTGGCCAGGACAGAGCACCCTGGGAAGGTGACACTTAAGTAAAATACTAGAAGAAATCAAGGATGTCTAAGGGCAGAGCCATCTAGCCAGAAGAAGTAGTGAGTTCAAATATCCTGTGTCAGGATTATGTGTAGCATTTTCAAGAAGGAGTAGCATACTTGGGGGCTGGGGAGATAACTCAGTAGAATAAGTGCTTGCCTGGCAAGTGCAGGGTCCTGAGTTCAATACCCAGTACCAAAAAAAAAAAAAAAAAAAAAAAGAGTAGCATACCTAGGAGGTGTGAATCAAATGAGTTTGAAGTAATAAGGAAATGTTCTTATAGGATATTTATCTCTTTCTGGGTGATGCTGAGTTTCAAGCTCATAGCTTCATGTACACTAGGTAAGTGTTCCACCAGGTAGCTACACCAAGTAATCAGAGCAGGCCAGTAGGAGAGCACCCAACAGACCACCTCTACTTTACTCTATACGAAGTGTCAAAGAACAGGATTGACAGGATCATATTTATAATTTAATAAGACCAGGTGACCATTGTACTGACAGTGGCCAGAGTAGGACTGGAAGAGCAGTAAAAACACTTAGTTACACTCCTGCTGCATACGGGTGTGACATCGTGGTGCACTGATAGCAGCCTAGGGGTGGATGTAAGCACACATTTAATTTAAGGAGGCACTTAGCATTCAGGATATTCAAATGCGGCACCAAGAGAATCTCCACTTGCATGCCCTTCAGAGTGTGAACCATGTGACTAGGCGCCTCTTCTGTCTCACCCTAGTCTCAGACTCACTGCACATGGTAGGGACAACAGACTATAGGATGCAGAAGTAACAGGATTTGCTGATGGTGCAACATGTGAATCAGAAAGAGGAGTTACCGTGGACCTCAGAAATGGATAGAAGGAAATCCCTCCTTTCTTATAAGAATAATCTGTAAAAGGAGTGGGTTTGGAGAAAGAATACTACAGGTTTAGTTTGTGATATGCAGTATTTGAGATTTAAATTACACATTTATGTGAACATACATGAGTTCTGAGCTGCAGATTTGTAAAGGTAAAGAAGAATGGCAATGTTTGGTTTCTCACGGAGCTCACAATCCTTAAGGAATATGGAGAAATGTACTACAATGTGATACTTGCTATGCTATGATAATCTCAGGATGCTATAGAAGTTTTTCAGAGAAATATTCAGCTTGGACTTGAGGTCTTCATAATTAGTGAGTTTTTAATAAATGCTTGGGTGTTTTTTTAAAATGTATTTAGTACAGGGTCTACAGTGTCTCACTACACAGATCAGACTTGTAGTGATTCTTCTGTTTTCAGCCTCCCAAGCACTGGGATTACAGGCATGCACCACCATGCCCAGTTTCAATTGCTGTCTCAGTGCACCCCAGGGGCAAGGCTGGCAAGGCACACCAGGTATTGAATCTGGCTGCTGCACTCTACCTAAGCAGGTGCTTTAATCTGCTGAGCTAACTGGCCAGCCTCTGCTTGGGTGGTTTGTGTTTGTGTTTGTGTTTTTGTTTGTGTTTGTGTTTGGCCGTGTTGCATCGGGTTGGGTTAGTTTGAGTTGGTTTGGTTTTTGAGACCAGAACCCTCAACATAGCCTAGACTGGCCTTAAACTAGGAACAGCTCTCCTGCCTCAGCCTCTGTGCTGAGATTAAAGGCATGTGCCATTTCGCCTTGCTAATACATGCTTGTTGAATGTGCCAACACTACATTTACTTACTTATCTATTCATTTATTTTACTTTGTTTTTTATACTATGATTTTCCTTTATTCTTAAATTTATTTTTATTAATATTAATATGAAAGCAGTAGCAATGAGAGTTTCACAACAGGTTAGATTGCATATTGCTGTCTTCATTGTAGTTCTTCAGAGTACAAGATGCTGACATGATTTCTTACCTAAACATCATTAGTACAGATCTTTCTTTTCATTGTACAAAGAGAAAGTAGCTGTATATATAGTTCAATCGTCCATAACAGTACTTTGTTTATTTCACATTTTATATTTCTTTTCCTAATTTGCCTAGGAAGTAAATTATAGGAACTAGGCTGAGAAAAATATGGAAGAAGAGACTTTATGGAGGAGTAAGAGTGAACTACAACAAAGCAGGTGCTGGAGAAATGGGGCAGAAAGAATATTTAGAGGCAGAAAGCCCTGTGCAAGCAGGCTGAGAGCAGGATTGCTGCTTGGTGATAGGAATCACTGACAGATAACGAATTCTCAAATCAGACATTGTTTCCTTTCTGTGGTGAGTTTTGCAACGCTGGTCTAGAAATAATGGTGGCTTTGGAAGGATAGCGTGGTTATAGTGCACCCGGCATAATTGGGATCTAGGAGTCATCCAGCATGGAAGGCTTGGCTACTTCAAACAGAGCAGAAGAAAAAGAGAGCGGTAGATCCCACATGGCAGGTAGTACTGACTTCCCAGTACACTCTGGAATTCTTAGGAACGAATTTAGGAATTTAAAGCTGGGATTTTTGCAAAAGTAGAGTATTGAAAAGCCAGAGAAGGTATTAGCATGGGAGAAGTCTGAGCTACAGATGAGACAGGTGCAAAATACATAGAAGGTGGGTATTTTGTTGAAGAACTTTTGTTGTCTACTTCTTCCCTTGTCCACACAAGTACCAAGAGAAAACAAGAGAAGAAAGTTGGTCACAGATACAGTTAAACAATCACATAATAGCAGGAAGAGAATTTATGGGAATTAGAACACAAGACCCTTGGTAACCAGTTCATGTTCTTTGAGACCAAGCCTTTATGTAAACAAAGAGAGAGAAGAGAAGAGAGGGAGAAAGGAAGGAAAAGCAGAAAACAAAACCTGTTTGGGAACATGATTGTTCTGGAAGATTACAACACAGTAAAAGTCACAAAACCAGACGTGGTGGTGCATGCCTGTAACCCCATTGCTAGGGAAGCTGAGACAAGAGGACCACTGTGATTCCAAGCTGCATAGTGAGAGCCTGTACCAAATAAATATTATTAAAAATAATATTTTATGCACTCTGGTGATAAGCTTCTTGCAGCACAAAATAAAGTTCAGAATATTTATCAAGAAACTGTACCACATGTTTATAAGAAAACAACTTAATATAAACTTTCTGAGTAGAATTTTTGATTTTATAATCCTAAAAATCAGAATTTTAAGTACTAAATCCTTTTTGTAAGTGTGTTGTTTTCTGTGTCAGTGTGATTTGGAGTATAAGTGACAGAAAACCCAAATGACATTGCTTTAGAAACAAAGAAATGAATGCCTCAGCTCATGTAAGTAGATATGGGAAGGTTGAGCAGATTGTACTGGAGCTCAGTCCAGTAGCTGTGGTTTGTGCTCTGTCTTTCCCAGCTTGGACTGGGTCATCATACAAGTTGAACATAGCTCTGGGGTTTCTGAGGTCTCATGTGTAAATGGAACAAAAGAAAGAAAGAATCATTGTAAATGTTCTCCAAAGCCATGACAATAACTCTCTGCTATGGTTTGTGTCTAGTTATACCCTCAAAGCCTCATCGGGCAGTCATTGGGCAGCTTCTGGAGTTTGTGATTGATTATTGTAGGTGTGGGTTCTGCACCTTCCGTGGGGCAGTAATCTGTACTGCAATGTACGCTTGGTAGCAGGCTGTGCTGCAGCCCCTCCCTCTGTTCTTTGCTCTTTGCTGACTCCATGAATGGCTGCTCTGTGCCATGTGCCACTCTTCCTTGGAGCCAGCTCAACACAGACTGAAACCACCACAAAATGTGAGCTAAATCAATCTTTTCTTCCTTGCTTTTGCTTGTTGGGTATTTTGTACTAGCAATGAGAGAAAATTACTTCTCTAGAATTTAGTGCCACAGAGTGGAGGCATTGCTGTGACTACCTAACCATGTGGATTACAAGCTTTTGGGAATATATTACTGGAAGAGATAGGAAAGGTAGAGATGTCACCTACAAGAGAAGCACTGGGACAGCTTTGGCTGTTCTGTATGGAAGATTCCGGTCAGAGCTCGAAAGACTGAAAGGAAGACAGAAAGCTTGCCTGTGAGGACCAGACTGGGAGGTTCAGCTGGGAAGGACTGTATTGGTTGTTGGGCTCCAAATAATGTGTATTATGGCTTGAAAGAAAGCATGTCTGAATTTTTCTTGTGTCCAGAGACTACCTGAGACTGAGATTAAGCATAGCATCCGATTAATCTGACAAAGAAAATTTGAAGACAATCAAAGCAAAATGGCTGTCACTGGGGGCTTTTAGTCAGATTTGTGTTGAGAATCAAGAGCAAAGAACCCAGAAGGATAATTTAAAATGTTTTGAGTTTGGGTCAAAAAGGAAGCCCCAATGAATCTGTGGACTGCAAAGATAAGAGTTAGAAGGGTGTCTATTGCCAGGAAGGAACAAGAGAATGGAAAGGGTGCCCTTAGGGAATCATAAGAAGCAGCAGTTCTCCACCCTTTACAGCCTCAGAATTGCAAGGGTGAAGGGCTTTGTCTTGGGAAAAAGCCACAGAGCACCATGTTCTAGAATGGTAGCAGTGAACATATCAGGCTCCAGAATGGTGCCAGCATAGAAAATTTGTTCCTTAGAATCAGGGTCAGAGTGCTCAGGAATCTGCACCCTAGGAATCAGGGTCCAGAAACTCAACTCCTACAGCCAAGAAAGAAAAAGTTTGTCTACTGCTCCAGATGTCGACGTGGCATCATCCATGTGGTAGTGGATTTAGATATTTGCAGAATGTAGGAGTTCTGAGGATAAGGAGGCTTCCAGTGAGTGAGTGAGAAGGTTATTCAGCGGAAACCCCAGAAGTTTGGAAAAGCCAGCAGTGTGGATCACCTAAGGGAAACTGCAAAGAGGGAGTAAAGTCAGCCTAAGAGAGAAGCCATGGGAGCTACAACCAGCAGAAATGCCATAGAGGTGGAGCCATATAGAGCCCACAGTTTGCCACAGATTGCTTCAGATGTTCCATGTAGAACTAAAGAACTTAGTTTGCCCTTCTGGATTTTGGACTTGCTTTGGTTCCAATGCTTGCTATCCTACTATGTGTGCCTTTTGGAATGGTAATGTTTATCTTCTGCCAATGTTGGAAGTGTTTAACTTCATTTGTATAGGGGTAGTTTGCCTTAGATCTTTGAGGAGAATTGGGACTTGTACTTTGGTCAGTGCTAAAACTGTTAGGAATTTGGCAACTCTTAGAGATGAACTAAAAGCCTTTTGTATAAAGGGATGTGCTTGAGTTCTTGTGGAGCCAGGAGATGAACATTATGATGTTCTGTGTCTAGTTGTTCCTCACCCCCAAAGCCTCATGCAGTCATGGGATGGCTTCTGGAGTTCGTGACTGATTATTGTGGGTGGGCGTGCTGCTCCCACCCTGGGGCAAGAAATCTGCATTATAATGTGGGGGGGAGAGAGATTTGCTTGCTTGCTGCAACTCCTCCCTTTGTTCTTTGCTGCTGCCACAAATGGTTGCTCTATGTCATGTGCTGCTCTGCCTTGGAACCAGCTGAATATGGACTGAAACCTCCACAAACTGTGAGCTAAATAAACCTTTCCTTCCTTAATTCTGGCTGTCAGGTATTTTGTGCCAGCAATGAGAAGAGTAGCTGAGACACTTCCAGAAAAATGTGCCTACTTTCTCTGGGTTCCAATGCCAGCCTTGAATCATTCATTGTCAAAAAGAGTAGAACCGACCAGCCCAAGTCACTCCTAGAGTTACAGTGAGTCAGGGTGTCCCAGGCACTGAGGCTGCATGGTGAAGAAATGGAGAACCAGAGAGAAAGAAAGAGCAAGAGGTAAAAGAATAATGACAATAGTGTCTGGATTCACAGCATTTCACACTTAGAAATTGCACCTCCAATTTCTTTTATATCTTAAGGGATTTTATTTATTTATTTATTTATTTATTTATTTATTTATTTATGTTGATATCACTTTACCTTTGGTATCTGCCATGTTCCCAGGCTTATGTTTTAAACAATATTGAGACTTTGGAACCTCATGTACACTTTGTGTTTCTCCACAGTTTACTGTTCTACATCACAATCCAAGCAATGAGAGAGTCTATTGCAGCAAATAACAGATTAGGAAAGATATCAGGAATATTTTATGGCTACAGAAGTTCAGATGAGATTTCATGAACACATCTCATGAAATAAGTAGTGCTGTGAGCCTTCCATGGTGCATCACAAATGGGCTTCCATGAGCAGTACCATAAAGCCAGCACCTTGCCCTGTTTAGCCATGGCTTCATGCAGAAAGTCAGTCCTCACTTTGTCAATGTTTGACATCACAATGGATTCCTACGTGGGAGTGGCATCAGAAGGGTTCACATACTCCTGTGTACATGTGCTCCAGTACATCCACATCCTTGGTCCTCAGATCCAGTCTGGCAGGATTTTTTATTCAGAGAGGGCTGGCAGCAACCTGCCAATCCCAGTGTTGAATAGGTTTGAAGAGGACTGAAGATGTTGAGCAGCCAGATTTGAAAGTCTGTAGGCATTCAAAGTTCTTCCAGAAACATCACATCCAAAGGCAATGATAGCATCAGCTGCAGAAAGGATCTGCTTTCCTTTCAAATGCTACAAAGGAAAAAACTGGACTCCACTCAAGGATGGAAGAACTCATGAAAACCATTACATTTCTTGAGACAGTAGAAAGCAAAGCATCATCAGTGTTATGAGGATCAAACATGATGTTGCCATTTAGAGCCATAGCAATCCGATCTCCATGAGAAGAGTCAGAGTTTTACTATCATCCACAACAAAATTCAAATTGTCAATCCAGATGACATCAACTGGGGCATCAGGTACCATCCAGATAGTCACAAAGCAGCATCTATGTGTCAGCCCCGGCTGGGATCTGGGGACTCTGAAGTCACTTAAACAGTGCCTCACATTCAGAGAACCTGTATTCTTGTTTGTTTGAATTTGTTGAAATCTTAACTGCTAAGGCGGGGGGTGGAGGGGAGGCTTATTATCTTTGGTAAACATATACTCATAAAAAAAGCAAATAGTTATAAAAAGACTTCAAAAGAGAAGAAAAATAAGAAAACATGTCCAAGGAGACCGCTCAGTGGCATAAGCACCTTCCTGGCAAGCTCAAAGACCTGAGTTTGATCCCTCTTCCTCCGGAGCTGATGCTGCATCCACCAGGGCTCATCCTGGAGTCTCTGCTGGCTCTTTCTGGCTTCTCAGGGTACTGGGCTCCCTAAGGAATTTTAATAGCTGTTTCTTATAAATATCTAATAACTATGAGCATGTTTACCACAGTATGATTTCAATATTAAAAATTATCTGCAACATAAATGTCTGTAAGTAGGGGAATGATTAAAGTATGGTGGATATTATGTATTTGTAAACAAGTATTAGAGTACTTTAAAAAACTGAAAATATGATCATAATATGCCATTGAGAGAAGAAAAATACATCAAAGAAACATGATCAATACAATTCCATTGTTTGTTAGAAAAAATGTTGCTTGTTTATAAAAACTAGACAATATATACTGAAAAGCTAACCATTGTAAATTACATTTAAGCAATAGGAAAAATATTTTTTTGATATTGACATCTTCTAAATTTTCTATAGCAAACATTATGAGAAAGAAAAGTTATTTTATTACCACATAATGACATTTGGAGGTCTTCTCCTTGAATGCATATATAGGCTTCTTTTTGGTCCGTTACTTATTAACCACTGATGGCCGAGTTGTTAAAGGTCAATGTAATCTAGCTCAGGTCAGTTTACTGTGTGCAACACCGCCCTGCTGAGCTACTGGGTAAATTACCACACCAATCTAAGCAGGTGATGTGAAAACAAGACTTTGGAGAGCTTTGCCTTGACTTGTCCTGAAAAGAAACTGGGTTATCTATACAGAATCTAAGCAGCTCTGCCTATGGGAGAGATGAAATTCCTTCAAAGCTGCTCATGAATGTGCACTTAATGATAATAACCATCATTTGCTAAAACTCACAGTGTAGTATGAGAAAGGACTTTTACCAATATCCTTACCAATATCCTATCATTAGATATTTTTAACTGTTTTGCTGATGAACAATTAGATGCTATAGAGGTCAAGAAGCACGACATAGGTCTCACAGATGGCACAGCTAGGAGCTGGCCCATGTCTGCCTTCTGCAAGGCTGAGGTTCTCTCATAAGTCGTTTATATAAACCTTTTTGAATAGCCTTCATTTCACACTTCTCCCTCATTTCTGGAAACACCATCTTCGTCAGAAAACTTCAAAATTTCAGATACATTTTTAAAAATGCAGAGAGATATACTAAATAAAATTTTAGTATTTTGAGAAAAATATTGCACATGCTCAAATTTAAATATTGTTCATATAAAGTGCATCCCCAAAGATTTTCACCAAACAGGTGTTCTTCCAAATAGGCCAGGACTCAAAGCATATTGACAACATATAGGAATTGCCTTCCAAAGCATATACTATTTATTTCCATAGGGTAAAATATGAAACAATCCACTAGAAAGAATTACATCCCTGGACTAAATCACAACCCTACAAGTAGAAATTCTAGTCATCTCCTCTGGTCTGAACAACTAGACCAAAGTCTGTGGATAAGCTTGCAACCAAGGCCTAAACTGGGAAATTCATAGTGGACTTAAATACAGAAGAATAAGAAAAATGCATTAACTTAGCCTTTGACATACCTTTTCTTCTCTGTGTGCTATCAAAGCATTTCTAGCAATTTGTTATTACAAGATAGGTTCTCCTGTGGTAGGGTTATAGTTAAAACATTCACAAGAGTGAAAGGGAAGAAAACAATTCAAATACCCTTCAGACATGTTCATTATCTACTGCAGTACTTCACTATAGATTGGTTCTGACAAAGTGAAATGCCTGTGCATTAATTTTTTTCTCTGAGAAAAAGCCAATTTACCCACACACGTAAAAATCCATATAAAGAACAATATATTCTAATCATTGAGTGCTTTCTTCACATAGAAATATAATCTCCCATATATCATTCATATCATATCATATCACCGGGTTATAATGTATTCTGAACAACCCTTACCTGATTATTCCCCTTGTACAGTCCCATTAATTTTTCTCTCTGTACAAAAATTATTAGTTCAAAGAATGATTATGTTAACATTTAATTTTAGCACTTCACCCCCATAGGTTGCTCCTGGTCTGACCTATTAAACATTTTATTTTCGAATAAGAAATAAGGAGAGGATTTTCTGTCCTCTTCTAATGCTTCTTCATGCTGTGCTGACACTTTCATCTAGTGTAAATCTAGTTAAATCTACATGATGTTTCACAGGCGTTCTCATACCACCTCGTGCTCTTTCATTGCTGATTTATTCTGCTATATCAGGCACACTTTGTTCTGTAATCAACAGAATGGGAACTTGGAGAGTCACAACTGACTGTAGAGCAGAAACTTCCCTTCTAGGTGAATGGGCAAAAGATTCAGGATCCCTACAGCAGACAAAACCACAGCAGACAGTATCTGCTTTGTTGCTTTGCATGCTGTGCACCTAAGAGCCAAGAAACTCCTTGTACAGTCATCACCCACTTATTTATACATTTACACATTCAACTGCACCTATTACACCAAAGTCTCTTTGAGAACAGTGGTCATGATTACAACATCTTTCAGGTTTTTACTTAGCACTGGAGATGCTGTTCACAGTTTGAATGCCTTGGGACAGTGCTGATTTGGTTGGAATGCCCACAAGAAGACAAACACTTACTTGTTATACATCATTAAAGTAAAAGAAGATGTCCCAAAATGTCACAACTTTCCTCCCTGTAAAAATTAAGACTCTTAGAAGGAATTTCTGCAACAAGTTCATATAGCTTTACCTCTGGGACAAATTTACTTGATCTTGCCTCTTCTTCCCTAGACTATGAACAGAGCCAAAAACTATCCTTTCCTTTACATTAGAAGGATTTCTTCCTTTCATAAGATGTTATGGAGTTGATGAATCCCAGGCACCATCCAGGTTCAACAGCCCAGAGATTTCCAGGAAATCCAACTCTTTCTTCCACTACTTCTGCGCCCTCTCTGTGGCCTTGTTTTGTTATACTTGGTTACATAAATGGAAAGAGGAGAACAGAGATGGGTGGGGAACCCTGATTCACATATCTCAGGCAGCCACCTCCAAATCCACAGAACACTACACAGCCGGAGCACAATGACAACATGCAACCACCCAAAATGGAGCTGTCTCCTTCTCCAGTGCCCTTTAAAGTCCCCAAATGTCCTCAGCAATGCAGATTTCCACTCAGCCTCACCATCACTGTGTCTTTTCTCATGATGCCTGAAGCTCACAATGCTCTCTCAGATATTCTAACTCCCAGGTTAATAGGTATTCCTTCTGAGTAACTCCTAACTCAGAACCACAGAAGATGAAAGAATGTTGCAAGCTCTTTTCTTTTCTCTCTCTCTCTTTCTTTTTTTCTCTTCCTTCCTTCCTTTCCACCTTTTTTTTTCATGTTTCTTTCACATTTAAACATCATTTTTTTTTTTCTAGCATCCTCCACAGTCTGTTCCTCCTTGTGGGCCAACATTTAAATGGAAAGTGTTCATCTTTTTAAAATCATTTACACCCATATTCTGTCAAAACCAAAGCAAATTCATAAATAGACAAAGGGACTAAGAGTGGTTACAGAGAGACTTCGCCTATGTTCACTCCCTCCCGCAACTGATACCCAAAGGAGAAGCTCCCCAATCCTGATGTTTACAGAATGACATCCATCACACAGGTAATTACTCATCCATCTTAATGCTTCCTTTTAACTTTGCCCTTAAGAAGCCTGTGATCTCCCAAGTCAAGGGCCTCAGTAAAATCAATAAAAGCCCGTCCTATCAGGCCACCAGCCAGATCATTTTCCACCTTTTAACAAGGCAGTGGTTATTAAATGCCTTGTTTGAAAGCCCAAGTGGGGTCATCAGACTTTCATGATGAGAATAATCCATCAATGCACAAGGGCTATCTTTGCAGTGTCTTTGATATGAGTGATAAAGTAGGTAATGGCCTACGGTTTTTCAATATCAGAACATGTTCTCCTTTTCACATTGAGATTGCAGCATAGCAAAGGGGATTTCATGACTGGAGGAAGCTTGTTAAGAGACAGGAATTTCATTGCATTATTTCGGTCAATGCAAGAGCAAGGCTGTTGGCTCCAACTTTGAAAGCCTGGCTTCAAGCTGTCAGTGCCTTCTTTATCTCTTAAGTCAGCTAATCAATGGCCAGATTTTGAGCTCTGTAAATTTATAAAATGATACATCTTGCCATAATGATTTATGCCATACATTTTCATTAATTAGATTCTTGTCCTGAATTTATAGAAAGCATTAGAGATCCAGGATCACACAAAATTAAGAAGCATGTGATATTAATCTCTTCTTCAATGTCAAGTAACAGTAAAAACATACATATGAATATGCTTTTTGTACATATTTGTAAATATCAATCCATTTTTCAGTGCCTTTCCAGCATCAGAGTTGATAAAGACTTGCATTCTGACACTGGCATCTATCTGAATGATAAAAACAATCTATCACTTGATAAATGGAAGCTTCTTCTTTCTTCTTTCTGTGTTCTGTTTGATTTTCTCAGGAAAATATTGTAGGATTATACATGTTTTCACTTAAGGCATAATCCTTTTATTGTTTCCATTAATGATAAAATGAAAAGGAGGCTATTACAAAACCCTCACTGCATTATTTCAAATTTACAGAATTAATCAACAAAATCAAATTTTACTCTATGACAGATTCCAGTAAGAGATGATGAACTAGTGTTTTGCCAGCTAAAGCTCTTTGCTAAGACAGTGTATATCCACTGCCTCAGGTCAGGGACAGTTGGCATGGTGGTAGGAATCCTGAGGAGCAGCATCTACTAAAGGTAGATGCTAAAGATTAAATAAACTTCTCCAGCTTTAGTGTTAAATACAGTTCTGCACTCTAGTACCTTAAAAGTAGGTAAACATCAAGTTGTGATTAACACAATTTATCATTTAATTATTTAATTACCCCACATACTTGCTTTGGGGGATATAACAGTATAAGGGGGAGCAAGTCATTCCAGCCTTCCTGTCACTTCAGAGACAAGTGCTGGCACCCAAGACAAAAGGAAGGAGGCCACAGAATCAATGAAGACATGAACGCACTTACCACCTACTGCTTCTTTTTGTTCTCTTTCATTTTTAATGGAATTTTTATAGAGAAATATGTATTAAGAGGGGGAATAAAACAGGTCAGCTTCAGGCAGCTTACACTCCCTTTGTTATAATAGACTATGAGTAATAATAAAAGGAAAATAGTAGTTAGGAGAAAAACATGAATAATCACAAATCTTTGATTTATGAACTTAGAGTCACCATACAAAATACTCTCTGTGTATTTCCCATTTATTTTGCAAAGCCACCCTGGGGTGGGTGACAATTTCAGCAGAGCACTTAGGCAGACACAGCGTGTGTCCCACCCCCGTCCTCTGGTGTACTCACGGTATGGTTTAGGCAGGTTACTTCATTTTATGTGCTTCTGCTTTTACTTACATCATAAGGCTGATGCAGAGATAAATGAACTCATGATTAGAACAATGTGCGCGCAATGGCTGCAAGCATTTGCTCCTCTGAGATGCACTCTACCTGCGTGACCCTCTCTCTTTCATACGTGAGACGGCCGCGGCACAGAAATGCCAAGTTGGCTGAGATCTCTTGCCTGAATTAGTAGACGTTCCGCTCACCACTTCAAACAGTTAGCCTGGTGCTGAGATGCTTGCTCTTCCCACTCCAGCGGCAGCTTCGCTCAGGCCTTTTCCACTTGCCTGCTTCCCTTCTCCCATGAGCCTTTCTACCTGTGCACGCTTCTGCCTGATACGCTTCCCTCCTTTTTCTGCCTCCTTCAGTTCTCCATATCCCATGGACCTCAATTCAGGAGTCACTTCCTAAGCGAAAGAGTTCCCCAAACTTCCTTGTAAGACAAACTCTTCATTATAGTGCCCCATAATTTAAGTCCTTGTACAGTAGGCAACAATCTTACGTGAAAATTTGAGATTTCTTTTCTGCAGCGTAGGGATTGCACCCAGTACTTTGACGCAAAGCTATTTCTTCACTCATTTTTATGACGGGGACTTGTTAAGTCACTTAGTGGCCCAGGCTGGGTTCAAAGCTGAGACCCTCTTGCCTTAGCCTACCAAGATGCTGGAACTTCAGGTGTGCACCGTGGTGCTTGCCTGCATTAGGATTCTTTGCTGGGTTGCAAATGTGACAGTGGACTGTCTGCTCCCACAACTGCACATTCCTGAGATAGACCCTGTGCCAGGGTCTACTTCCTGTGTCCTCAGGCCTAACACTTTTCTTGGCATGGAGTTAGGAACGACAGTATTGGTTTTTAATTGTGAGGAGTGAATATACGAAGTATGTAATGTATTTTGGCTCTTATTTCTAGGCTCTTTAGTTGGTATGTGAGGAAACTAAGGTTCAGCAAGGTTAAGTAAGCAGCCTGAAGGCACTCAGCTAGTAACTGGGCAAGGGACTCACCATAATTCCAAATTATTTTTTATTGAATATCAAATGTCAACTTTCCCACTACAAAGATGTCTGTAGTCTTATCTCCAGAACCTGTGTAAGTATTGCCTGACAGGCTTTGCAGTGTGACCAATTTAGAGATATTGAGATGGGGAGATGACACTGACTTGTCAAGCGAGAACACACAAGATACATCCCATGTAATCTAAAGGGTCCTCATAAAAGACAGGTAGCAGTATCAGCATCAGAGAAGGAGCTGGAGTAGCTGCAGAGTGCAGAATGATGTCACCGGTGGGAAGGGGCCAGGAGCCAAGCAATGTAGGAAACCTCTAGAAGATGCAAAAGTTGGGAAATAGAGTTTTCCTCAGGGTCTCTGGAAAGAACACAGCCCTACTGACACCTCACCATGCTAGATCTATCTTCACACTGCAGACATCTAGAACTTTGAAATAGTAAATTTGCGTTGCACTAAATTTGTGACTAGTTGTTAACAGCAGAAGTAGAAAATTTACATAGATGTTAATGAGATCAGATCCAGTGGGTTGTCTGCATGATTATGAGATGAACACCACGGATATTATGCTAGTGCTCAAGCTCAATGCATGGATATAAAGAACCGGCAACAACAAAAGACCAGTTGTTGAACTAAGTTCTATGCCATTCATTATGTAGACAGGACACTTGAACCGAAAACCAACTCAGTTCATTCTTTAAATTATATGCTGAAAATTTTAAATTAAAATCTTCATTGATTTGTTATGTCTTTTTCCTAAAATAATTCAACATTTCAGGAAAATCTCAGGGTATCTTCAGATGTTGGCTTGAGGCCCACTCACCGTCTTTTAACCATGCACCATCAAGCCAGGTACTTGTCTTCTCTTTCACACGCTAATATGAAAGCAATAGAAGAGCACATCTTGAGCCCTCTCTCAAATGTACAGGCTATAACTTTATAATATTGTTACTTGGCTTGAGAAACTCCATCTCTTAGAATGCCTGCTTACTCTGTTCCTCAAACACAACCTTTTCCAAAGTTTTACTGCCTTATGCCCCACAATTATATCTCCCATTCATACCAGAGGCATGCACACAATTTTTGTAGTTCATGAAGGTTTCAAGAGTGAAGAGTATTCCAGCTTCCCTGGTCTTTGTGTCTAAATCCAGACTTGTCAGGAAGCAGGGCATGAGAACCTAGATCCACTCTGGGTCTGCTCTCAAAGTTTGGTGAAGTTTCACATAGGTTAAGAACCTCCTCATTAATTAATTTTTTGCTCTAACTTCCCAGAGAACTAAGAATAACTAATAAAATGAGAATCTGAGAGCATAACACTTGAACTTCACATTTTTATCAATATTTTCTCTATGTCTTGGGTTGATTTTAGTATTTATCATTTTAAACAGACAAGAGGAAGAGCTGTAAGAGAAAGTGCTAGGAGAAAGGAGTGGAGGAAAGGATTTGCAAGTAAATTCTTGGCCTTGTCTCAACTAGAGACCTGCAAGAACAAAAATGAAAAGATTTAGAACCATCAAAATTAGAAATGCTACTGGCGTCACCACATGCCTGCTGACAGACAGATAATTTTGCTAATATACTCAGTGGAACTTGAAAAATTGAAAAATCTATTCCCTGTATATTGTAATGGCTCAAGCAATGAAAAATTTATATTAGTATTGATAATGACTTGGAACAAGAGAGATGCAGAGACTGGAAACACACTGCATTTTTAAAAATCACACAAGGCATTGTTTCTGGCAAGCACATTTCCTGTCCTACCAATGCTTATCTTTATCAAGTTATGCTTAGGAAGAGAAGTTGCACAGAAGGAAGGATACTAGTAAAGGAGAGGTAACAAAATATGATGTACTTCTTCCGAGAGATGTTTATCAATATGCTGTTATTTCTACAAATCAACCAACCATCATTGTTAATGCAGAAGTATATTTATAGCTCTTTATACAGTACAGAATTAACTCGTGTTTGGCTTTGAAATGGGGTACGAAAGATCTGTTTCAAAGCTGTGCTAAAGATTGACAACTACTGTAGAATTTCTCCTAAGAGGTCATCAGGAAAAAGCCTCTCATTGGTTGAGAGGCACCAGCCTACCAAGCCTATTCTCATGTTACATCAATGGAGACAGCAGCAGCCTCAATGTGAGGTTTCCTACACAATTACCACATGGTAGGCTTCAGAAAGGTAGGTCAACAGTTTCTCAAAATGGAAAAATAAATAGAAAGAGTAAAAATGGTAGGCTAGAGTCTGATATATATATATATATATATATATATATATATATATATATATATATATATATATATTTGAAAAAAGACATAGTTGGTGGCATAGCCAGCCTCCAAGAAAACCTTCAATGCTTCTTGCGTCCTGGTTGTCACACATTGAATTAGAGTGAGCTGTGCATTGAATACAGCATTATAGCCATGGTAGTATGTGATTTCCACATCTGTTCATGCATGGCACTGCTGCTTCTGCCTTGACCTTTCGGATCACTCAGCATGGAGGAGGTAGCCACAGTGCTAAAAGGACATTCAACAATCCTGTGGAATAACTCACATGGGGATCAAGCAGCACAAGTTCCAGCCAGGAGCCAGGACTGATTCACCGGCCACACCGCTGAGCCATCAGAGCAGTGAACCCTTCATTCTCGTTAAGTCTTCCAATGTCTGTGGCCTTGGCCCACATCTGACTGCAACTCTGTGGAAAACCCCAAGTTAGGACTGCCTAGTCAAGGTCCTCCTAAACTGCTAACCCAGACTCTGTGCACGAAAGTAAGGCAGTGGTGTTCTGTGAGATAGGATTAGGGGTTATTTTTTGCACAGCTATGAGAACTCATACTTCCAAATGGAAGGCATGGGTTTATGCAAGACCCATGGGGCAGTCTCTCAGTGATGAGGAACAGAGTGGTTGGAGCTAAGCAGATCTGGGTTTGAGTGCTAGTTAGCTGATTCCTCAAGTTATTCAGTCAAGAGGAGTACTGGAGGAGTATGGGTAATAATGGTTCTCGTCTGATACTTTGCCCAAAGACTTGCATTACTGAATTACATGATCCTCTGGAAGCAACATACAAACTCAAATTCTGAAAGACAGAATTTATACAGGCCTGCTAGTGCATATGTGTGCTCCCATATTTATTTACGTATCTTCAGAAAACAAAATAAGAATCATGTTTTAAATATTGACTCTATGTTGGCTTGTAGGCTAAATAGCTCTTTATCAATTCTAGATTGCCTTTCACCAAAGCCTTACATGATATCAATTGGGACCCATCCACTTAAAAGCCCTTAATTTTTAGAAGAATTGCTCTAAGATTCATGTTGTATGATAAAAATCTGAATTGTAATAAAGTTCTATTGCAGCAAATTAATCTCTGTGCAAAAGCTGGAAGGTATTTAACCAACCAAAATCTAAAGAGAAAGATTTACAGTAACCTAGTAGTGGGCGGACTCTTTTCACAAATAGGGACTAGAAAGAGTGATCAATCCATGAATATTTACTACCTGAGAAGCCCACAACTAGAGAACAATCTTTGCCTCCTACAAAGCAATACTGCAAGCATGTGTCAATCTCCCAATGCAGCTCTTGGCCTCACTCCAGCCTGCCCTGCTCATCTGCCAACTGAACCTATATTTTAACTTACAAATAAAGATTAAAGCAAGAAAAAACAGGTTTATAATTATTAGGAAAGAAAGGGCCAGCCAGATAGCTCAGTGGACTAAGGCTCCTACCTAGCCGGGCTCAGAGACAGGGGTTCAATCCCCGGCATGCCATGCCGGCCCCATCCCTTGGCATGCACTGAGACAGTGATCGAGACTGGGTGTGGTGATGCATGCCTATTGTCCTAGTTACTTTTACTCGTTGTGGGACAAATACCGGACATTCAAAATGAAGGAAGGAAAGGTTTATTTAGCTCACAGTTGCTGGAGGTTTCAGTCCATATTCGGCTGGCCCAAGGCTGAGTGGAACAGGGCAGAGGGCATCCAGTTCATGGTGGCAGAACAACCCACGGGAGCAGAGAGCAACAGCCCTTTAAATGTCTCTTGGTACTCAGTCACTCTGATGTGGGCCCATTGTGCCCTAGGGTGGAACCAATCATACCCCAGGATGGACCCTTTATCCCGCTCTAGGGAGGAGCCAATCATATCCTAGGCAGGCCCAGGTCATGCTCCAGGGAGGAACCAATTGTACTCCATCAGTACTAAAACACATAATCCCAGTGCATCATGACTCATGTCTCAAACTCTAGAAGTCCCGCCCCATGATTGCATGAGGCTTTGGGGGGACAATTAGACATAAACCTATAATCCCAGCACTTGGGAGGCTGAAAACAGGAGGATTACTATGAGTCCAATCTGTGTAGTGAGACACTTTAGACCCCATCCTAAATACATGAAAAGAAAATGAAGGGGAGGAAAGGAAGGAGAGAGAGGGAATGGGAGAGGGAGAGGGAGAGAGAGACCCTGATTTGAAGCACTTCATTCTGTTGTTGGCTTTTCCCTTTCTGAGCTCCCACACTCCTGCAGTTTCTGGCAATCATGAGAAACTTAGCTATTATCATTCCACAGCCTCTCTCTCCATTTTTTGCCAATTCCAATTTGTTCTGAGTCCTGAAATAAATGAAATAAATAATAAATGAAAAGGCCACAGGCAACAGCACCATCACCCTGTAGACCCAGGGGAGAACCCAAAGGTTGTAGGGCGATCTCTGCAGAGAAGATGGAAAACAATGTCTCAGAGGCCCAATTATTTACTGTAGCTGCTGAAATGAGATGATTTATGGCAGTGACAAGGCTGTCCTGGAAATAGTAGCCAAATGGTATAAATTCAGATCTATTATAAAAAAAAAAAATCCTTGAACCTAAAAGAGTCCAACTTAAAAAGTAATTACATGACTCTGGATCATTCACATATATCCTACCCTATAGATAGAAAACTTTTATAAGCAAAAATAAGTATTTGCAATTTAATGATTACTAGCTATTCTGGCATATTTAATTGATGAACTTTCAGGAAGCTGAGAATGTAGATATTTTGTATTTCAAATTCGTATCGTCACACCAGATAATTTGAATTAAGCCATAGGTGGAAGAGAAAGAACTTTTAACTGAGGGGCAGCTTTAATTTTCTGGTGCATTACATGAACAACCAGTGTATTTAATTGGCCGTGACATGCAAGGGTTAAGCACACAAGATTAAGATCAAGATTTGGCTACTTCGAAACAACACCCTACAAGGGCACATACTGCAATGAGAAATTCAAAATGTCAAATAGCAATGCTGGTTCCACTGGATGAGCATCAAAAGGAAATTCATTAAAGCCCTGGGAGAGACCAAAGCACAGAATTCCCAGGCCTTAGTTGTCAGGAAAAAGGAGGCAGACACTGGATACAACGTAGAGGATCGGGTTGCTGCATGATCCAGCTAGCTGACAGAGAGGTTTGGACGTTATATGAGAGCCCTTAAAGAAAAGCCAGGACCCAGCCTGAAAGCATGTATTATTATTTGTAAATATATAATTCCATTAATATTGAGCATATTACAAAGCATACACAAAATAAAATCTTAGGAAGCAACAATAAATAAACACCATCAATTCTTCCTCCCTCTCCCTTCTGATACCTTATCCCTGGTTGCAACATGTCACCGCAAATTAGAGATGAGGATAAGGATTACAGGCAGAATTAGGCTGGGGGTGGGGAGTGAGAGGTGAGAGGCATCAAGGGCTGCAGGTATTTCAGGGTTTCCTGCTCAGTACCTAAGTCCCAAAAGCGGTGAGTGGAGGTCGAAGAAACCAACATCCTGGCCCTCACTCCACTCCCAGCAACATCTCCTCCTGGTGGTCACACTGCACCTATGGAAAGCTACCCTTGGCATTCCCTCAAGGCACCACCCCTTGGGCTCCACTCTCCCACTGTTCCTAAGTCAACCAGAGCCAAACATAATAGGAACTTCACAAAGACGTGAGAGTGAATGAATCTTTATTGCCAGGGTGAGAGAAATAGGGCTGACGCCCGGACTGACTCCCAGATTGTCCACCTACCTTGGGAGCAGCAGTTCTTAGACCTAAATCTCTTGCAAGGAATAAAGGTTTCTAATGTAAATATAGTTTCTAATGTAAATATAGAGCTCTACGCCTATTCCTAAAGTAGGAAATCCTACTTTAGTTGGGCCTGGAATTCTGCACTGTATCAGGATCCAGATGACTCTGAGGTGGTGACTCACTGCGGCCATGGGAAGAGATGAGATTTCCACGCCCTGATTTCTTAGGCGTCCTTGGCCCGGTGTCTCTGTCCTCCCACACCATTCTTCTGAAAAAAATCAGATCAGATGGTGCTGGCTATAAGGAGAGAGTTTCTGATCCATTTTCTTTATTTTTATACTTTAAAAAGAGAATACAAAATTAGAAATGATACAGAACAAACTAAACAAAATAATTTGATTTTGACACTACTTGTTGTATTGCATAGTATTATCTTCAGCTCAGTTGTTTAGATTATCAGATATATGCATGCAAAATTGGGTGGGGGGAGTTATAAAAATTAAGAGAAAAAGAGAAAAGAAAAGAAAAAATTAAGCATTATCTGCTCCTTTCCGCAGGCCAGCAAAGATTCACAGTACAATTACCCCAGCCATCCTGCTTGCATACATAGACATATCTCTCTCCCTCCCCCTTTCCTCTCCCGTTCTTCTCATCTCAGTAATTCCTTCCTTTGAAACAGATTTGTTCCCTTTTCACAGTAGCTATTGTATCCTTCAGATTTTATTTACTCTCTCAGGTTCTTACCCTAGGGAGACAATAGGATTTTCACATGTAGGTCTGATTTCTGACCCATTTTAAAGGGAAGCCAGAGAAGACAATTACGTCTGCCTGTCATTTGCTAGGTTAGAATGCACGCACGCATGCACATGCACATACACACACACACACACATGCACACACACACACCATCAAGCAGCACTGTTGCACCGCACGCGCATATGTGCATGCACACACACACGCACGCACACATACACACACACATGCACACACACATGCACACACACACACCATCAGGCAGCACTGTTGCAGTGATCTCAGTGACCAACACATGGGTGCGGACCTCAGCACCCTCACTTCAGCACAAATCCCTGACAATGGCACATTTCTGCAGGACCATGTGGCATTCAGGAAGCACCTTGCATGAGGACACAACAGACAGTCACAAGGTACTGTGAAAGGTGCAAGTAAGGAGAGCTAGGAGGGTGTGTGAGACTGAGGGGCATCCGAGACTTTGGCTGTGTGGCAGGAGCAGCACGCGGGCGCTCCTAATGGTATCCAAAATCTATGCGGAGCCAGACAGTGAAGGCTGCTGCAATGCTATTACAGACACGGATGTCATTCTTTAAGCAACAGGAACTCCCAAAGGTGTTGCAAACAGGGTAAACACGCAGAGTGAGTTGAACTTGTGGAGACTACTCTCGGAGCACCATGAGCAGTGTATTAGAGGCAGGGAATTGGAATGCAAGGAAGCCACACTCGGTAAGTATAGGCTCAGCAATTCACTAAGTTTGACACTTGATAAAGAAATAACTGAGGAGTTTTAAAGTTCTTTGCCACCAGGTAGCCTAGTGATAGATATGAAATGAAAAGTCTCATATATATATATATATATATATATATATATATATATATATATATGAAGAATGTGTGCATGTGTATTACTGGTCTATCTAAAGAAA
>PVKN010008867.1:0-24520 GCA_004027915.1 Capromys pilorides | reverse complement strand
CTCTTGGAATTCCGGGCACGGTGACCTGCCTTGGCCTCCTCACCCAGGCGAATTAACAGGTAGTTACCCCTGGGGCCGTTGCCTAGGAAAAACGGCCGCAGGGGTTTCTTTGTCTTCAGTCCCAGTAGGCATGTCTGTTGGCATTAGGCCTACCAGCTGTCGCAGTTGCAATGTCGTAGGGTCCCCTAAACATGTGTGAGATTACGGGAAGCCTTGACCCCCATAAACAAGTCAGGTGTGAATCCCAGTGAAGGGAGCGGACCCGGCCCAGACATGTCATCCCTGCTGCTGCTGATGTGAAATCACTGAAAACCGAACAGGGCTGCCGATCTCTCTAGCCTCGGCCGATCCCTCCAGCCTCGGCTGATCCCCTAGCCTCGGCTGATCCCTCTAGCCTCGGCTGATCCCTCTAGCCTCAGCTGATCCCTCTAGCCCCGGCCGATCCCTCTAGCCTCGGCCGATCCCTCCGGCCCCGGCCGATCCCTCCGGCCCCGGCCGATCCCTCCGGCCCCGGCCGATCCCTCCGGCCCCGGCCGATCCCTCCGGCCCCGGCCGATCCCTCCGGCCCCGGCCGATCCCTCCGGCCCCGGCCGATCCCTCCGGCCTCGGTGGCTCTCGCCCGTGCTCTGCAGTAGCAGTGCTGTGTGGCATTTTGTTGTTGTCACACTTGCGATTTCAGAACTCTGGGGAGAGGAAAGTGGAATGTCGACAGCAAAGCAAGCAGGGAAGGGGAGCCCTGCAGTTAGAGGCTGGAGCCTTCCCGCAGGAAAGCGAAGTCAGCGCGCGGGGCGGTGCTGGGCATTCCTCTCAGGCTCCGGCCCTCACCTTCTGGGTCTGCTCATGCACCCAGGGATTCTCCCTACAGATGCACCTGTGACAATAGTGGTGCTTTTGTGCCTGCGATGTCCCAGGCACTGTCCTAGCACTAGACCCGCGCTGTCACTTCCCTCTTTATAACCCCACTTTGTAGGTGAGTAAGCACCTTTTCCAAGCGGTGGAACTGCGATCCACAGCCCAGCAGCCTGGCCTTGGGGCTTGCTCGGCCATCATGTCACACTGCCTGCCTCTCTTCATCCCGCCTGAACTCTGACAGCTGCCTGGAGGTGGTTTCATCCCTATCCTCCGCAAGACCTGGGGCTGCGTGACAGCTCCAGAGAGGGCCATCCCCCAAGCTGGGGCCACCAAGGCAGCCACAGCTGTTTGCAGGGCTCTGAACAGGCTCGTTTTTGTGACCATCATAGTTTGAATTCTCAGTCAGTACCTTCAACAACCAGTCCCTGCTGACTGAGCTTTCTTGCTGCCTGGTCTACTTTTTTCCTGTGTCTAATGTCCGGACTATCCTAGGAGATACTTGGAGTCTCGTCGTCTTGGCCTAAGATTTCACATAGTCAGAGCTCAGTAGTTACCCTTCATTGTGTGGATTGTGCACTGCCTGTGAGTAGGTTCTTCCAGGAGGATTTCTGTCCACCTTTGAACTGTGGGGAGGGATTTCTTGAGTCTTTTTGGATCACAGTTTGCACCCAAAGCAGTGAAGTCTGTGGAGAAGAAAAGCTTTTCCACAGACTTTGGAAGAGCATGCATGCAGCAGAAGAGAGAGGGTGGATGCATCTCACACCATGATGGGCTCCTCGGACTTGCAGCCTCTGCTGAAGTCAGCATCAGAGGGCATTTGAACCCAGCCGCACCCTGCAGTGCAGGGCTCAGCTCATGTGGACTCTTTGGTTCGTTTTAGAGAAATGACAGCTGTTTAACTGAGCCGCTCAGTGTCTTGTAGCTCTGTAGGTGAAGAGTCAGTATTTAGGGACATCATCTAGGGTGACTTTTTATTCTTGATCTGATTATTTCTGTTACAGTAAAGCACAGTATATATCCGTAAGATGTTTAATTAAAACAAAAGTCTTGGGCATACACATAAAGTGGCACAAGCACAATCTACCACTTTGTCGAGGCCGTGACTGCAGCCCCTAGGGAAGGCGGCAGTGTCAGCTGAGTAGACATCCTGCTCTTCTAGAAAGCCACAGGTTCGACGCATGCTCCCTCCTCATTCACCAATTGAGGCCATCGCCACCTCATAGACATGAGCCGTAACGGACTGCTCTGTTCACCAAGACCCCCCCTCAGGCTGTACAGGGCAGCGTGGACTTGTGCACAGCGTCCGCCTTCACCTAATAGCACCATGACGTGCTGTGCGTCACAGAAGCTCCACAGGCGTCATGGCCTGCCAGCTGTCGACCTCGGGCCGAAAGGCAGCCGGGTGGGATTGGCTGTATCTCCCTGTGACACCTTGTTTGGACTTATCGTTGCTTGAAGAAAGCCACGCGGATTGTTTTCCTTGCCCTGTCCTTGGCTTGGGGGCCTCTGGTGTCTGCAGATAGCGCCGGCCAGATGCGGGCGGTTGTGTCCGAACAGCTCACTGGCCGGGATCTGCAGTGGATCAGCCACTGTATCAGCAGCCCCTTCCCAGGGGACGCGTCCTCCGGGCCGTCTCGCCGCCTCCCTGACGTGTGCATGGAATTCAAAGCTCAAGCTCGTTCGGTGCTGACATTTTGGATTAGCTGGTTGACTGGAAGGACTGCTGCTCTGTATGCTGTGAAATTTATAAACCGCAGCAGCTGCGGGCTTAAGATGGCCGAGAGCCCCCAGCTGGCAGCAATTAGAGCCACCGCAGCCCCTGGGCTAAACAAAGGCTCACAGCAGCAGGGCCACTCGGAGTGGCTGCCTGCACGCCCGGCAGACTCATTTAAACTCCCTCCGAGGTTGAGTGGTGCTCTGTAAGAGAGGCTGTCGACTCACGAGAGGTGAGGGTGTGGTACGTAAGGACGCGTCGCCTCCAGGATTGTAGGACCAGAAGCCTGGCCGAGGGATAGAACGTCATGACCGTGGAAGGGTTCCTGGAAACAGAACAGCTGCAGAGGCCAGGGAGATACCACAGGACACCGCTCAAGCAGTAAAGCTTTAAGAATCTAAACCAAAAAATCTAGACCAGTGTTGTCTAAGATGCAGCTTCGATGTGAGTTGTGTTTAAAATAAACCTCTTTAGTTACGCTGGCCACATTTCGTTTGCCGAGTAGCCACACGTGGCCAGCAGTGGTATAGTGGATGATGTCATCTTAGACAGTACCAAGTGTTGGAAGGGGTGTAGGTGACTAGGAGTTCTTAAATTCATTGTTAGTGGGAAGGTAAACATGAGTTGGCCACTTTTTTAATGTATTTAGTGCAGGGTTTACAGGGTCTACAAGGTCTCACTATGTATATCCAGACTTGTAGTGATTCTCCCTCCTGCTTTCAGCCTCCCAGGTGCTGGGATTACAGGCGTGTGGCGCCATGCCCAGTCTCAATCTCCATCTCAGCGCGCCCTGGGAGCAGGGCCGGTATGGCACACTGGGGCTGGAACCTTGGCCACTGTGCTCTGCCTAAGCAGGCCTTTAGTCTGCTGAGCTATCTGGCTGGCCCTGGTTTGGCTACTGTAACTGAGCGTCTGCCTACTAGATATATATCCAGAGCTTGCCAGTGGGCATGTGTGGGAATGCTCATAGCCGCATCATTTGTGTTAGCAAACCTGGAAATAACCCACGTGCCACCATCGGGAAAGTGGACAAATTATGGACTGTCCACATGACAGAGTACTAAGACAGCAGGCCCAATGAGTGCAGTGTAACTGTGTGGAAATGTGGCCAGCTCTTAGCAGTATGACAGTGACATCCTTCCACAAAAGCCCAAAACAAGTAAAAACTTAAGTCTGTAACAAGAATGTGCCGAAGCATACTTTGAAACATGATAGGATTCCTCGGGACAGAGACGCACAGGGCGATAAGCGCGGAGCCCGGATTCCCGGCTGTCTACAGCAGAGGAGTGTCAGGGCTCTAGATACACACACCAAGCCCGCTGTGGTCGGCGAGGGCGTTGGTGTGCAAGGGATGGTGGCTTCTCACAGTGCACTCTACTCTTTCAGATAAATAAAGGCCAGTGGTGATAGTAGGCCCTGAGATGCAAGTAATGACTTCAGTCCTGTTCTAGTTGTTATTTTGTTTTTTAAATCAGTTCTAGTTTTTTAAAAAAGCCCAGGGAGATAGCTCAGTGGAAAGAGTGCTTGTGTGGCAACCTCAAAGTCCTGAGTTCAATCCCTGGCACCGGGGGGAAAAAAAGTATAAAAATAAGAAAAGAATTTCTGTCTTTTCCTCCAGGTGCTCAGAACCTAACTGCATGCACATGAAAGTGACATTAGAACAGGCAGTCTTCAAAGTGGACATCCTGAGTTGCCAAGTCACGGAGTGTGACCAAACTGAAGATGCTGTTAGAAACACTCATTCCTGAAGGCAGATCCCACCTGTGGCCCATGGGTTGGGTGTGTGTGGCCTGCCTGTGCCACGTGAGGGAAGAGGAGTGGTCCTGGGCTCTCAGTGAACACATACTATAGTCAGTGTGTACAAGTGACAAAACTTCCTTTATCTTTATGTCTTTAACTGTTCCCGTGTGTGAGCCCAAGTTTGTTCACACGTGGTCACTGTAAGCACCTTTCTCCCTTCCTTCATCCGTAGCCCACCCACTTGGCCTCATGAGGTTGGAGTTTTAGTTGGGTTGTAGGAGAAGAAAAGCTAATTTTTGTGATACTGGCAATGACAAGGTAATAAGGGAATGTGGAAGAATTCCTGTAATCCCGCTTTCTGTTCATAGTCAGACCTCGTCTAAGTCACCCCTTCGCCAAGTAGTCCCTATGTACATAAGACTAAAACAGAAAACTTTCCCTTTGTGACTCAGGTTAGTTTCCTTTTTCTCTGTTGACTTGAAAAGCCAGGCCTGCCAGCCTCCCCGAGCTCCTCTGCCCAGCCGCATCGAGCACCACGTCCAGCCTGGCCTGCTGTTTGCTCGGTCACAAGGTCGGGACCTTGGCGATCGAAGGCAGTTGGCAGGTGTTCAGAGAAGATACGGAACATTGCAGAGGGCCCGTGTGTGCCCCCAGCGGCCGCTCTGCTGCTCGTTTTCTGCTGTGTCTGTGTGTGCTTTGCCGGACAGAGGATAGTGTGTTGGGCCTGCAGGTGAGGGTTAGGGAAAGCCAGAGAGCTGCTCGTGCCGGGAGGCTGGGAGAGGGATCACATTGCCTAACAGCCTGGCTCCTCCACTTGTTAGGCGATGGGCTTTCTAGGCGCCCGGGCGCAGAGGCAGGCCCTCTGTCCTTGGCCTCTCTGGCTTGCCTGGGGCCCATCAGAGGGATTGCGGTTCTCGGTCAGTTCCCCCAACATGGTAGCCTATTTTTTCCAACTTCAAGTCCTGCTAAAGAGCACTGTGCTGGTGTAGAAAAGGCCACCTGTCCTCAGAGGTGTCCCCCGCTTGTGGTGGGACTTCATGCCCCTCCTTTCCTCCATCAGAGGACCACACAGCTCTGCCCTCGCCCTTTCTGTCCGGAAGCTGGAACTCTAGCTGGTTCGCCTTTTGCTTTAGCACTGCTGGTTTGCAGAGCCCAGAGCTCTAGTTCCCAGACTTCCCCAGTTGCCTTTCAGCTTTCCTTTGCAGCTTGGGGAAGGGCTCTAAATGCCCCTCCACTTGCAAATGCGGTCACTCGCTTATTCACCCAGTGCCTGTGCCCCTCCAGTCATGGTTGGGGCCCAGGACAGCCATGAGTGAGACAGGAACTGGGGACCCAGGCAACAGGAATGTGATTTATCCAAGTCAGGCATGAGACGGACGTGCTCTGAGCAGGTGACCGACTTGACCTGCAGCTCTGACAGGGCCATCCTCGTGGTGGTGGGCAAGGTTGGAAGCAGCGATTACAGTGCCGTTGGCATGCAGTGCAAGCCCAGAGCTCGTGTGTTCAGTGGCAGAGAGGGAAGAGAGGCGGAGGATCGTATACGCATCGAAGGGGAGCCTTTGGGGTCCCCAACAGAGTGGAGAGCTGTGCTGAGAGGAGTCAGACTCAAGCCCTCTGTCTAAAGGGCAAGGAAGGGGCCCTCCTACATCTGTCTCAGAGGCGCCTTGGAGCTTGGGGCCTTCTGGGTCGGAGAACAGGGCGGCCTGCGGAAAGGACGCTCTGACCGCCTGCTGGGCAGTGTTTAGTACAACAGAGGCCATTGCATTAGTCAGAAAGTGCACCGAGCCCCTGTCCTTGGGCCCCTTGCCTGCGGGGGTTGGCGAGCCCCCTGAAGACAGTGGTCGTCAGGCCTCCCTACCAGTGGGTTGCCAGGGGCTTCTTCCACCACCCTCCCTACTCTCTGTCTGTACTGGAAGCTTCAATAGCTAACAATCGGCCTAAGTCTTGAGGGACGGATTCCAGCTAGCGACAGTGGAAGTGTGTGAATCTGAAACAAAATTGTGGATTTCTTCTTTATTATTATTACAGCCATTCCCTTAGCGCATGTCACTGAAACTGTACCCCAGAGGGCCCAGTTAATAGTGTTTATGGCATCCTTGTCACTGAACTTTGGGGAACTTATCACTGGGTTTCTGGCCTTGTGGCATTTGTCAAGCATCAGCCGGGTATGGGGCTGCCCTTGGGCACCGTGGCCTGATGGCCTGAGGGCTGACCTGGGTGTAGGAGCATTCTGTAATGATCCTGGCCTTGCAGCTGGCCAGGTGCGCGGCCTGTGCCCACTTCCAACTGTTGCCACCCCAGCCGCCCTGCCCCTCTCCCCATGGCTGCTGAGTCAGTGTAGAAGCCTGCTGCCCCTCTCCGTGAGGTACGTCTAGAGAGGGATGTTTTGCTTCAGTGGGTTCCAGGAACAAATAATAAAAAGTACAGCAAGTACAAGGCCGAGGACAGACCCAGTACACTCTTATCAGTCATCTGAAATATGCACAGACTTTCCAAGACAAATATGGACTCCTGTTTCTAGGAAAACACCAAAAAGTATTTATCAATTACCCTGTCTATGGTTTGTGGAAAAAGACAACAGCAGCGACCCTGAAAGCCATAGCAAAGCAGATTCCTTTGGGCAACCAACAACTAAGTGGCATGAGCTGGAGCCGGGAGAATCCCCGCCGTGGCCTGGGACTGGTCCACAGAGCCTCCCTCTGCTCACGCGGTCACCACGAGCACAGCTCAGGACCTCGAAGCGACCCTTCGGTCCTCTCCCACTGGGCTGCAGATCCACACCTGGCATGCCCCAAAGGGAGTCCCGGAAAAATGGATGGGGCCCAGTAGCCATCTTGAATAAGAGTGGCCACGGCAGGAGCCACCACTGATGGGTTTTACTCTGTTTGATCTTCATAGTAGTCCTGTGAGGTAGGATTTTTTTTGTCACAGAAAGAAGAGAAATGGAAAGTTAAGGCCCTCCACTAACTTGGGCATGAGCACACAGCTGACAAGGATTTAAGGCAGCGTTTAAACTCATGAACACTTGCAATGGGCTGTCTGACCAGAGTCATTGTGTGCTCAGAGTGTGCCGCGTTCACTTCTGCTCACCCGGTGTAGAGGGCGTCTTGCATTAAGTAGCACTTCCATCCTAGGCGCGGAAAGGAAGTGGTCAAACCTTAACACGAAACCCCCTTAACTCCCTGTCCATTTACTCCCAGGACTCAGGCACAGAGGGTTCGGAAACCACGCTGCTGCACGGGACCCCAGGGCCTGCTCTCCCGCTACTCTGAGAGCCAAGCAGAAGGACAGGAGCAGCTCTTCAAACTCACGGACAATATCCAGGATGAGTTGTAAGTGGAAGCCGTGGGAACCAGCCCCGTCGGGCCACTGGGCTGCCTCTACCCACGTGATCTGAGCGTCCTCCTGACTTTCAGATCTCAGAACTGGGGGAGAGTGGGGGGATAGCTCAGTAGAATAAACACTTGCCTGGCAAGCACAAGGGCCTGAGTTCAATCCCTGGTTCTGCCAAAAAAAAAAAAAACTGGAGGGATGCCTTGTCCCAAGTGTTGTTCCAGGTATACATGTGACTACTTTAAACAACTCTTACCAGAAGGAGAGTTTCTCAAACTGTGTTCTACAGCCAGGCTTTATTGTCCTGTTTCTAAAAAATCATGCTTTTTAAGAAGCTTGCTCAAAGGAAGAAAATAATAGATTAAATGTTTTCCTCAATTTTAGCTTTTTTTCCCCTTATAAAATTTTCTTAAATGTTTACGGCCCATTGTTTGCTATAGAATGTTAGCAAACAGATAGTACTCAAATGTTTTGGCAGTGTCATTTTCTTTCTTTTTATTTTTTGGCAATGTCATTTTTTTAGGACTATCTTATAAATCGTTAATATGGAGCCTTACTGTACCTAGGATAGGATCATATTTCCAGTTAGTGAAATTATTCCTGGTTGATCGTGTTGAATTAAATATGTCACCACTTTAGGATATTTTGCAGAGACACTAGACTGTAAAAACCTTGACTGGGTATTAGAACTGCCAGCGTAGAGAAAGGCCTTTTGTCGGGTGAGCAGCGAGATGCTAGTTTAGTTTCTGTTGTGCTGTTCATCGCCTCTGTAGTGAAGCAGGCCAAGGAGGGTGCTGAGTGCTGTGGGGTTTTGGACTTTGGTGGAATGTCACGTGGTGATTAGCTTCCTGGGGGCGTCCTCAGGGTCATGAGTAGAGACTGTTAGAGAGACTTTATTGACTTTTTCAGTATCAGTATTTGAAAGCAGATTAAAAAATCAAATCCAGAACCCATTTACTGCGTGCTGAATCAGGTGGCATCTTCCTAATGGTCTGGAGCAACTCAGGCCCCTGAACATGCTTGGAAGATCTTCCATGACATTGGTGTCTCTCCTCCTCTGAGCCTGCTCATAGCTGAGCAGCTTAGACCCTGGGAGTTTACGTCCTCACAGCTCTAGAGGCCGGGACATCCAGGATGAAGGTGCCAGCCCGTGCTTCCGCAGTAAGGGTCCTCTGGCATGCAGGCAGCCTCCTCCTCACCATGGCCTCCCGGGGCAGAGACGGGGGCTTTCTGGTGCCTTTAGAAAGGACACTAATTCTATCAGATCAGGGCCCCAACCTCATGACTTTACTTACCCTTCGTTATTCCCTTACTCCAGATGCTCCCTTGGGGTGGGACTTACGGGAATAGGAGGTGGGGTGCAGCCCAGGCCCCATTTGCATGTGCCAGGAAGACTGTCTCTACCCTCATCCCTCTGCTTTCACTCCAGGGAGGGCTTCATGTTCCTGCCTTCCTTGAGGTGAGGGTTTGACGCCCCTCTGCAGGCCTCTGGATCGGAGGCCCAGAGAGTCACCTCTTAGGGTTCGCTGAGCCTGGCACCGGCGGCCATATGCGGGCTGAGTTTTGACTGTTCTGCTTGCCAAGCAGAGCAGTGCTCAGCCAGGAGTGGACACTCAGTAGGCCCAGCTAGACAGCTGCTGCGTAGCATATGTGTTAACAAATGCGCACTTTTCAGCCTTTTAGGGATTTCTTTTTTTTTTCCTTAGACAGTGTCTCGCTATGCAGTTCAGGCTGGCCTTGAGCTCACTTTTGTAGCCCAGGCTGGTCTCAAACTCTCACCAATCCTCATGCCTCAGCCTCCCAAGTGCTGAGATTACAGGCGTGCGCCGCTACACCCGGCAACGGGATTTCTTTTTAAATCAAAAATTAACTGAGATCATAAATTATTGTGCCTTGTGCAGATCACCTCTGTCTGAGTCAGACCTTCTTTGGTCCTTACAAAATTCATTTGCAGTAGAATGACATGTGCCAGAAAACACAGGGGGAAGGCGAAGGGTGCTGCCAGCATAGGCCTGCTCCAGGGAGACGTGCGCCTCAGAGTTGGAACCAGAATCCGGAATCAAAATGCAATCAGTGAAGTAGATTTCACAGACCTCTTCAAATCCGTGTAAACCAGGAACAGATAGTAGCATCCATGGAGTTTGACTTTGAAGATGCAAACCATGTGTTGAACCAAGCTGTGGGTTAGATCCGGCCGTGGATGTTGAGAGTGGCGTGTGACCGTGGTCTTCCTCAGCACGCAGAGGGGCGCAGCCAGGGACCCTGTCAGCCTGTTCTCCACAGCAGTATGAGCTCCGCAGTCATGGTTCTGCAGAAAGGAGGTTTTCAGGAAAACACCCAGGCGCTCAATTATACCTCTGACTTTTATCCTAGATTTATAATTAAAAACATTCTTTAAAACCTAATTATTTGCATATTTCCCTTCAGAGTTAACCCCTTAAAAGGGTCTTTAATACCTTGCTCTACTGTTCTAACTAAACGTTTCCACATTTTTTTCCAGTTACACTCACTGTTTCACTTCTGGAAAATATTGTGTAATTACTTCCCGCTGGGCACAGCGTCCCGAGTGCCACAGTGACTTCAGCTTTGTTCTCCCCAATCAAACTGCATTTAGTGTTTTCATCTCATCTAATTAATTAATATTAAAAAGATATAACTGGCACGTGATTGAAGATCTGGCCAGCTGGAAAAGGCTTCCTTTCGTATTAATCCAATGTTTCTCTGGTGTGCTACAGAGTTGCCATTGTTTCCCATTTTTCTCAATTGTAACCCAGCATCCTGACTTAAAATAGTGTTGAAGAAAATTTATTCCTGTGTGAATAGATTTCTTTCTCCCTAACTAGTGCCTGATTTGTAGCCAGAAAGCTCATTTGCATTAGGATTTTGTCAACTGCTTCGTCAGAGCCCAGGCTCCATCCCCGGATGTGAGGACGCGGGCAGCTCCTTCCCCTTCCAGATGACGCTCACAGCAGCCCTGTGACCCAAGCTGCTCTATTGGCTGCTTTCTGAGCGTGGCCCTTGGATTACATCATCAGCTATGTGGAAAATAACATTTATGAGATTTTTTTTTAATACAGAAAACAGAAATAGCCTTTAAGCCCATGAGGCAGATAAGGCCTTTCTTTTTTTAGTGAAACCAAGTCATGTGCATGGTTAACCAGCTCAAGAGCGCACAGAGAAACCGTGCATAGCCAGGGTCTCCTTTCGCACCCCCTTTAGAGCACACTGTAGGTGGTGGCATCAAAATTCTTTCCGAGCTCAGGCTGCGACACTCATCCTAACAACGTATAATATGAGCCCGGATCTTACCGTAATGCACAGGAGACAGAAACAGGACACTAGTCCTTGTGTGGCCTAGGCTCAGATTGGTCACTTGCGTGTTCCTATGCATAGGGTGCGTTCTGAGGATGGAGCCCCAGGCCTTGCGTGTGCTAGGCGGACACTACCCCTGCACTACACCCCTAGCTCCCAACTCCATTTTCTAAACATCCATTGAAATAATCTGTCCGGAACTGCGGACACCTAGGGACCTGGGCATCCTCACTGTGCCACTGACTGCACGCGGACTCTTGGCAGGTGGCCCAGGTGCTTGGATGAAAGCTGTCCTGGTAAATCTTAAGTTAAATCACAAGTTTGGGGTGAACTCTTTAGTGTTACTAACTTCAGTTTGTCACCGTCCAGTGGCGTTGGCCCTCACGGTGTCACTTCACTGTCACTTTGAGACATTGTCCATGAAGTCCCACTGTGCTCCCCACGACCAGTAAGAACCTTTGTCTTGTCCCCAGGGGTAAGTGGACTGTGTATTTATGGTCCCGTACCCACGCCATAGGCTCGCCGTTCAAGTGGAATTCTGAGCCCTGCGCTGTGGCACCGCGAGGATGGGGTCAGTTGATGCCTGGATGGCCAGCGGAGGTTTGACAAAGAAGGCTGTGGACAGCAGGCTCGGCCTTGCAGCGGGGAGGGGACACCAGAGAGACGAGGGGGACACACACACAGCGCACAGTGCCAGGCAGAGGCCAGGCTGGGGGGCTCACTGCGTGTTCAGAGAGTTTGCAGAATGCCCCTTCCCAGCTGCGGGCGTGGGCTCAGTGCTCATGCTGGAGGCATGTGAGACGGAGCAGGGGCTCTGGCTCAAAAGTGGGTGCCAGAGCTGTAGCCTGGAGGGCAGTGAGAACAAGGGGCCCAAGCCCAGCGCCGGGTGGTAGGTGGGGCAGGTGTGCGCTGCCTGGCTTCGGAGTCACCCGAGGAAGAGCCACTGAGAACGGCCCTGCTTCTTGCCTGCTTGGTTGGTTGCTGGAATTGAAGAAGGGAGAATGGCTTGGTTGTGCGCACCCTGAGTGCAGGTACCTGGGGCGCATGCGATGGAGACGTTCTCGGGAGCCTGGCTCACAGGGACCCTGGTCCAGCGCAGACTCGAGCGTCTAGTCGTGCTGGCAGCCGAGGGAGCCCCCTGGGCCCACGTGGGTGCTCCTGGACTGAGACCATGAGACTCTCCTGACTGCGAAATGACTCGGAGGGAATAGAGGAAGATGCATAAAGAGAGCTAATAAAGCAATAATGGATAAAGGAAAAATAAAAAGGGAAGAAAAAGCCACATTGCGGGGTCAGGACAGTTGCTCAGCAGATAGCTTGCCCCCAGGGAGAAATCGGGCCTGGACCTGGTTCCACCTGGCCTCTGAGAGCAGCGCCCACTGCTGACCTGCACGTGAATGGCCACGTGCATGGGGGCTTCCCCAGGGAACCTCCACGTTGAGAACCTCACAATTCTCCCCAGAACCGCACACCAGAATAAGATGACAAGAGCCGCCGCAGGCTGGGATCTCTGCCGCGTCGAGCACCGCAGCACCCCAGGGTGGACGAGAAGGGCCTTGCTCTGTGCAGTCGCCTCGTGCCAGCCTCGTGTTGAGTTTGCCCCAAGCCCCAGAGAGAGCCACAGCCTGGTACGTGAGGTGACAGCCTCACGAGGTGCCATGGGTCCTCAAGAACAAGCTTGTGGTTCTCAGTTGGAACCCAGCAGTAGTGAGTTCTCCTTCTGTGGCATTGAATCGTGACAGAAACCCCCTGTGGAGATGTTGGGGTCCCTTGTGAGCGTCCAGGACAGCTGTGTGACTACGTGCCCAGCCCACTGGCACTCAGGAGCCCGTGCGCGTCAGAGCTTCTCACGATTGGGACCGTCACTGGGAGAGGAGGAAGCTGCGTGCGCTGACGCAAGGCCATCGTCCTCTTTGTCTCCTTAAAGGAGAGTTAACAATAAAGCCTGTAAGTGAGGCTAAATAATTGTGCAAAACTCCTGTTTTACAAAAATAGACTCGGGGGGCTTGCCAGGTAGCTCAGTTGGTTAAAGCACGTCACTCCGCAAAGTCTTACCAAGCGCCGGCAACCGCGGTTCGATCCTCGCCCCCACATGGAGCATGAGACCTGCTCTTAAGGCAGCCTCGGCCAGCCCCCCCCCCCCCAAATCAACAAAAATAGACTCAGTTACAGTACCCACAGCACCCTAAAATGTGTCCGCAGAACCCCAGTGGCCTCTCTGGCTCACCCGGATGCTGTGTATTTCTGGCCTCCCGTGTCATCCTCCTCCCTCCCGGCTTCCATCTGAGTTCATACATCCAAAGACTGCAGGAGCGTCCTCAGAACCTCCACCATGCTGGCCTTTATCCTGTGTCACCCCCGAGGCTTTTTAGTGGCTGGCAGCATGGTATGTGAAGCTCAGCTGTTGGGGTGAAGGTGGCAGCGCCAGTCCCCGTGGCCGCCAGCAGACATCTGCAGATAGGGTGAGGCTCACAAAGCCTGTGGAGCATTGGCCTGCAGGTCAGCAGCCAAGGATAGGCCTGTGGCCTGAGGCAAGAGGGACAGGGAGGAGCAGGTCTGCGGGCAGACAGCTGGCGGGGCTCTGTTGGCCTGGCTGCCTTGACCCCCTGACCTATGGCTTCTCTGCCACAGAGTGACAGTTAAGGGATTGGTGTCCGTCAGATGAATGGATGGTCTGGAGCTGTTGGAATGCGTCTCTGATGTTATTTCCAGATTCGTAAAAACACCAGAATTAGTAATAACAGTGATACTGAGCTGGCCCGAAGCCCTGGCCGTCATCTTCGTGAGTGGATGGCAGAGGCGTCAGCAGGAAAGCAGAGGGAGCCGTTGGCCGCCCAGTCTCGGGGTCACTACCCAGCTCCCTTTTTTCCGCTCCCCCTTGCCCTGGGCTCGGCTCTGCTTTTGGGTTGAGGACTTTAGAATGTGTCATGTAACTGCACACAGTGTGTGGTTATCAGAAGCAGCTGCTGGGGACGGAGGGGACCCTGGACCTCGTGAGCAGAGGCCTGGGCAGACAGCAGAGCTCACGGCTTTCACGTGAACGCTGTTCTCCACAGCCAGGGCCCTCCTGGCCTTCAGCTCACTTTGGCCGAGCATCCTGTTCTCCATCAGAGACAGAGCAGCGGAGCCACCAGGGCCACCCGCAGCCTCGCCAGCGTCCCCAACTCCCTTCACTGCGCCCTCTGCTCTCTGCAGAGCCTCCCAGCCTCGCGCCTCCCAAGGTGCCTGGCCTGCCACGCGATGTGCCGCAGCGGGAGTCGGGTGTGAGAGCCTGCGGAAGCCTCAGTCCTCTGTCCAGGCCGGAGGGCACCGGCCTGGGGTGTCGCGGCATCAGGCAAGGCCCCTGTGCCCTGTGCTCTGCTGGGCCGGAGGTTGGAGCCGCAGTCGCTTCCACCGGGCCCCGCCACACCTCCTTGGTGGCAGCGAGCTCTCCTCTCCCTGATTTCCTGTCTCCTGGTGTCCTCCTTTCTTCTCCAGACCAGCTATTTAGAGTCCGCGCAGCCCGACGTGGTGACGGTGCTGCCGGGAGGCTGGCGGGTCGTGGGATGTAAGAACGGCTGTGCTAATAGCAGCCTGGGTGCTGCTACCCAGGGTTTCTAATTCTGGCACCAAGACTTTACAAGTCTACATTCTTGGCATTGCCCACCAGTTAGAGTAGAACGACAAGCTCCTGTTTTTGTCATGGGAGGCTGTAATTAAGATGACAACTGAGACAAGGCCATGTTCCAGTGTCCTCACGGGGTGGTGCTCAGGGAGGCCCGGCTGGGAGCTTCCCAAGGGCACGGAAGACCAGCTTGAGGTGGCAATACTTGGAGGTCAACACCCCGCTGCCCTTGCAAGGGGCGAGAGCATTGGGGAGGCCTTGAGGGGGTGTCAGACCTGGGCGGCAGGTGGGAAAGTGGGGGTGAGGTGTATGTTCTGGGGTGGACAGATGCCCAGTGCAGGGGAGCCGGTGAGCACCCCCCTGCCTCTGGCTAGGCTTCTGCCTCCCTCGGGCGGGTTTGCGTGGCAGACCTAGTAGCACCGCTGCCTGGCCTGTGGCCTGGGATGGTACTGGTTGCCTTAAACTCCGAGCAGGGAGTTTGGAAGGGGGTTCTAGATGCCGGCGGGTTGTCGGCTCTCTCTCTCTCTCTCTCTCTCTCTGTCTGTCTGTCTGTCTGTCTCTCTTTAATGTATTTTGTACTGGGTCTATAGGGTCTCGCTAGTGATCCTCCTGTTGTTAGCCTCCCGAGTGCTAGGATTACAGGCGCGCTACCATGCCCAGTCTCAGTCACCCTCTAGGGATCTCAGGGGGTGGGGGCCGGGGCAGGGCCGGCATGGTTTGTGGCGCTGGGGATTAAACCCTGAACCCTGTGCTCTGCCTAAGCAGGCGCTTTAATCCACTGAGCTATCTGGCTGGCCGTCAGCTCTTACTCTTGCTGTCCTCTGCTCCCTCTTTGTCCCTTGCTGCCCAGCCCCATCGTGACAGGCAGTGTGAGGATGGTGGCCACCAGGCTGGGGAAGTTGTCACAGAGAGGTCGAGCTGCATGCATTTCTACTCTTGATCTGTCGGGTCCATGGGACAGAAGTTAGGGGTCTTCGGGTTTGCCGTGTCTTATCTCCTCCCCCTTTTCTTTTTTCCCCTCTGCCCCATTGTTTGGAACTGGTCCCTGCCCGCTTCAGGTGGCCCTAAAGCTCACAGAACAAACAACTAAGAGTTTGGACATGCAGGTTCCGAGTTGGCCCAGGAAAGCACTTCCTAGCCAGCCAGCCTTTCTGTCATCCCTGTCCCCACGCAGGAGTGCGGCGTGCGCACGCTCCGCTGTCCTGCCACGTCCAGCAGGCGGCCCGCGGGCTGCTGCGCGCTCCTTGCCCCTTCCCCACCACCAGCGCCTGCCTAGGCAGCGAGCATTCTCAGCTGCCCCTTCCCTTTAGCGTTCAAATGCATTGGGTTTTCTTTCTCCTCTGCAAGGCACTGTTTTCTCTGAGCCTTAAGCTCACCTTAGAACAACCCTCCGAGCACCATTTAAGAAGCTGAAATCACTTCTCTCCTTGGCACTGTCACCATCACCAGTTGCTGTGAGCTGTGCCCGTGGGCCTCACAGCCACCCCTGAGGTTGCGGCTCCCTCTGGTTCCTAACTTCCTGTGCTGAGTACGACCGAGTTCTGGCTCTGCCTCTGGCTTCCCCTGACGGCAGCTCGCGCCCTCCTCTCTCCCCGCAGCTTCATCGCTGTGGAGAACATTGACAGCTACTGCGTGCTCATCTCCTCCAAGGCCGTGTACTTCCTCAAGAGCGGCGACTATGTGGACCGGGAGGCCATTTTCCTTGAGGTCAAGTACGATGACCTCTACCACTGCCTTGTCTCCAAAGACCATGGGAAGGTGTACGTGCAGGTGACCAAGAAAGCCACGAACTCGAGCAGTGGTGTGTCCATCCCGGGCCCATCACACCAGAAGCCCATGGTGAGTTCCCTGCTGCCCCCAACACACGGGTGGGCAGGGCCAGGGCCCAGAGGTTACCGACCCCGCAGCTCACTCTGGCCCCATTTTCCCAGGGGACTGTGCTGGGAGGGTCCAACAGTGTTGTGTGCTGCCTGTCTTTGGTGTCCCTGGGCACGTCACGTGCTACTTAGCACTGCTTTCTCTGGTCAGTCATGAGGAACAGCTAGCAAGGTTCCTGGAGTTCTGTGTCCCTGAAACAGGACTCTTGGGTGCATTGAGCCCCAGGCAGTGATGGAGCCCACACGGTACTGTTTCCATGGTAACCATGGAAATGGCTTCTTCCTGTCTCTCACCACCCCCCACACTCCCCACCCCCTGCAGAGAAGCGGTAGGTGGCGTGCTCAGCATTTGCCTCTGGAGGGTGGGAGCTGGTGCTGGGGCGGGGCTGGAGGTCGCGCGCCGCTAGGCGCTGCTTGTGCTTGTTCACCATGCTCTGGCCACACAGCTGATTCCAGAAGGAGCCGTTGTCTGGGCCACAGAGCCCATGCTGCTCTGAAGTCCCTAGCCTTGGCCCACTTGGTAGCCTGCTGTGACACGCTGGTGCCCGTCCTGGTGTGCAGGTCTGGGACAGAATGTGTCGCTCACTAGGCTTGGCTTGTCCCATTCCTGTCTTCCTGGGAGAGTAGCCGCCAGCCTGGCTGGCAGGGCCCCTTCCCTGGGGATTCCTGGCTCCCCTCGCTTGGGAGGCACTTGGCTGTGGCCTGAGGCGCTGGAATGACAGGCTCAGGTAGAACTCCGCGCCCCCAGGTGATATGTGTTCCGAATTCCTCAGGGTGCAGCCCCCCAGCGGTGTCTCCCCTTTGAGTGGAGTTCATGGTGTGAAAGCCAGGACTTCGGCCTGCTCTCTGCTCCTCCTCGGCGGCCTCAGTGTGAACCTGGAGGTGCGCCTCTCCTTGGCCTGGTACCTCAGTAGATCTTCCTGGGAATACAGCCAATCCTCAGGGTCCTCTGCTTTCCCTGAAGGTTTAGCTGCAGCTCCTGGGGGAGATAATGTGAAGAATTCAAATCAAACCCTATACCGTTTTCTTAAAATTGTCCCCTGCTCTGATCCCCAGCCAGGCCAGGGAGCCACCATGGGGCCAAGTTTGTGTTGCCCTGGGACGGCTACTCATCCAATTCTCTCTGTTAGGTCCATGTGAAATCTGAGGTCCTGGCCATCAAGTTATCCCAAGAAATAAACTACGCAAAGAGCCTTTACTATGAACAGCAACTCATGTTAAGACTCAGCGAAAATCCGGAACAGCTGGAGCTGGACTCCTGAGAAGGTGCAGCTGGGAGACGCTGGGCGCACACCCCACCTCAGGAGCCGCGCCCCTGCCCGCAGCGCAAGTCAGAGCGAACCGGAAGGAGGCAGCGGAAGGGGAGATCCTTGTGGGGTAGATGGAGCGGAAGCTATGAATTATAGGGCAGGGAGTTACTTTAGATGATGGGGAAGTAATTTTTGAAAGGTATCTGTTGAATAACGTAAAAAGGAAATGTACTGGGATGAAGCTACTTTTTAGATTGCCCTGTATGTTGTTAACATGTAGATATGTACAACCGTGTGTCTGTAAATACATGGGCGCTTGTGCGCACGCTGCGCTGCGTGAAGGTTGTCACCTGTGGAGTCCACCAGTTGCGCTGATCTTTGCACTAGTTCCGCGCGTCTCATTCAGGGACCCTAGCGAGGCCTTCTTGAAAGCTGAAGCATCGCGTCTGGGCCTTGTGAGACCTGAGTTCCAGAGCGAGGCCTGGCAGGCGTCGGTCACCCAGGCGGAGCTCCTAGCCCTCCTGAGGGAGGCAGAGCCTGTGGAGGGACGCGCAGGATGGCCGGCAGCCCCCGGCGAGCCCCATTGCACAGCCGCGCTCAGGTTGTCACAGATGGTTTTCTAAGGTGTCTGTCCCTGTGGCTCTCCCCGACCAGCCTCACCTGCTTAGAAGTGAGATTGTCCCCTGAATGCCCATGCATCTGCACACGTGTCTGTCAGTGTCACACATTTTTCTCGTGCTGCCGTCAGAGACACGAGAAGCGCTGGTAGCACTGTTGGCTTCCGGGAAAGTCACTGAGCGCTTTGCTGTGACAGCCAGAAGCCCCCCGTGAGCACGCGGTCGCCCTGTTCCGGCACTACCTCAGGGCAGGAGAGCCCGAGACTGTTCTGCACAAAGCAGCACACAGGCAGTGCCACTGCACAGTGCCAGGGACGAGCGGTGACACTGGCTTGTGGAGAGCGCAGGGAAAGGGGTCAAGCGTGAGCCCCATGCAGCCGCCGTGGGCGCCTCGTTATGCAGCAGGGGCGGAAGGGCAGTCTCGCGCCAGGACGAGCCACCGGCCTTCGCCTCTGGCAGTTTTAGTGGAACTCGCCGGGTGCTACAGCCCGGTTGCGCGTAGCCGAGCTCTGAGACGGCGGCACAGGGGCTGGGCGGATGTGGAGGAGGCCGTGGCGTCTGTCCGCAACTCAGGACGCGGGTTCTTCCGAGACACAAATGAAGCTCGTCAGCCAGCTCTCCCGCTTCCTTGGGGGCGCTCCCCGCTCCCGCAGGGAGGAGGGAGGGGTGCCTCTGAGCGCGCACCGGAGCCTGCGGCATTGCCACGGACGGTCACCTTGAGCTTCGGGGTTTGGATGGTTTCCACTCGGCTCTCACCGGTGGACCAGTGGGTCCGGTGGGACTGCGTGGTTCTTTGTGGCTCTCTGAGTGGTTGCTGTGGTGATGGCAGAGCTCTGGTGTGGGCCCCCAGCACAGCAGCCGTGCCTCAGCTCCTCCACCCTCCTGCCTGGGCCCCACAAGCCAGCGCCTCGCTCTCTGTCACCAGTAACCTACTGCCCGAGATCACAACCTCTCTCTGATGCAGCTGTCAGAATGGTGTGCACCGCGAGCCTTCTGTCACTTACTGGGACAAGGTCACCTGAACATCCTTCCTGGGTAAAGGGGCTCCTGGTCCCATAGAAACTAGCCTAGGGCCCAGGAGCGCCTGGTGGGGCCGTCCCCAGCTGCAGAAGGCACTGGGGCCGCCCTGGCCTGGTGCTTCGGGACACCCAGGAGGCTGTCCCGGGCCTCCTCCCGCTCCTCTCTGACGAGTAATCAGCACTTTAAATCGCTGCCTGTCTGAGGCCCCGCTGCCCACTCTGCATCTTGGAAGGGCGGGTGTCGCAAGGACCAAAGGGCCTAGGGCTGCTGCTCCGGCGCTCACCCTGTCCTGTAGGCGCTGTACCAGGCCCGGCCGACTCCTGGGACTTCTGCCAGGTTTGCTGGGACAGCGTGCAAAGCCCTGGTGGCTCCGGGGAAGCCCCTTTCTCCCTAAACTGGGGCTTCTGCAGCGGTGTCCAAGACCTGGTCAGGTGGATTTCTGTCGATGTTTGTGCTGCTTCAAGTACACTGCTCCTCTGCGGAAGGGAAGATGATGGAATGTATCGGGGCCATTCTGAAGGGGACTGCCAGAGGCCAGCCCAGCCGTGTCCCCGCCCTGTGCGCAGCGGGTGCCCACCTCGGCGTGCGGAAGGCGCCAGGACGCTGTGCTTCCAAGTGTCATCGTCTGTGCCTCCGGTCCCCCGACAGCTGCGTGACGGGCTGCTGCGGGAGGCTCTGGTCCGCCCCTGTAACACAGCCGCGCTCACCGGTGTGCCCGGATTCTCTAATCTGGCTCTCGTGTCAGAGACATCACTTTTTTCCTGTGGAATAAAATGCATTGTTGACTTCCCTGACTGTCTTCTTCTGGCTTCCTGGTGTCCTTTCACTTCTAGAAATATCACCTGTGACAAATAGCCAAACCCAGTGCCCCGTTCACACAGAACACAGCCCCTGCCCTGTGGCGGGAAGTGTGGCCCAGGGCCAACTCCTCACTGTAGCAGGACTCAGCCTCCCAGAGAGCAGCTCCCCTGTACCCCGAACTCTAGCAGACAAGGCCAGCCGTCACTCCAGCCCTGCTACCAGACCATACCCAGCGAGGTGAGGAGGTGGCCTAGAGGCCCCCCAATTCCTAGTGGAGTCAGGGACAGAGAGCGAGCTAAGCAGTGCTGGTCCAGTGTGGGGTGAAGGCATGTTGGGGGCAATCGAGAAGAACAGAGAGGCATCCGGGACACCACCTAGGAGCAGCCGAGGCATGTCTGGTCCCCCAAGAGGGAAGGGTGGCTGGTATACTTGCCTGCCATTCGTGTTCCTCAGCAGGCTGAGGCAGGAGAACTGCTTGAGCCCAGGAATTCAAGACCAGCCTGGGCAACATCGTTGACCTCACATCTGAAGAGAAGAAATAGAGAAGAGGTCTTACAGGAAAGGAGACAGCTTAGCTGGCCAGGTGTAAGAGTGGACACTTGATGGCTTCTGTGACCTGCGTGAGGTTGCCGGGCCTGGGCACAGAGCGGAAGACAGTGGAGGCTTGGAGAGAGAGAGAAGGTGACGGTGGTGGTACGGGGGCCTGGGCCAGGCCAGGGAAGCTCTGTGTGTTTGCCCAGCAGTGTTGGAGGCCCATGGGAGGTGGAGATGGACAGCCTGGCTTTGTTTTCTCCAGCCGAATTAAGCTGCGAGGAGTTCGGTGTGGAATGGGCAGGGAACTGGGTTTCACCAAGAGATGTTCGCCCTCTGTCTGAGGTTGTACAGCGTAACCCACGACCCAGCCAATAAGTCACACTGGCGGGGAACTGGAGCTCAGAGCAGCAGAGCCGGGGTGCAGCAAGTGCCCGCAGGAGAACGAGGTGAAGCCAGCTTGGCTTCAGGGATGCAAGTGAACCGCGCAGGCCGCTGTGCCCGCTCCTCCCACCGTGGCCTCTGGGACTGCCAAGCAAGCTCCGCGTTTGCCACCCTGAGCCCCTGGCACAAGTATTTCAAAGCTCTGGAGCCAGACATGGTGCTGCCCACCAGTAATCCCAGCACTTGGGAGGCTGGGGCAGGGGTCGAGCAGTGAGTTCCAGGGTAGCCTGGGCCCCGTCTCAAAAAATCAAGCAGAAGGCCAGCCAGATAGCTCAGTGGACTAAAGCCCCTGCTCAGGTTCGATCCCTGGTGTGCTGTGCTGGCCCCACCCCCAGGGTGCACTGAGACATCTACTGAGACTGGGTGTGTTACGGAGCTCCTGTAATCCCAGCACTTGGGAGGCTGAAAACAGGAGAATCGCTGCAAGTCCAGTCTATGTAGTGAGACCCTGTACACCCTGTAGACCCTGTACTAAGTACATTTTTTAAAAACTAGGCTTTCACATCTACAGTGTATCAAATGGGGACACATATTACTGTGTTTTGCCCTTTAATCCTTCCCAGTTTCTCCCATCTCCAATCTACTCCACTTCAAAATTCACCCCCAGTGTTATGCACGTGCTCGCACTGCCTGTGTAATTACCTAGAGACACAGGCAGGTAGACCCACAAATCATCGCCCCCAACACGGCCTCTCGAAAAGATGGAATCATACTGAGCGTACCATCTTGGAACTTTGTCTTCTCAGTGTCGCCCTCCATAGAATCATACTGATGTTGCTCTTGAGCACCTATCTTCTTAGGAATTTAGGATTAAAATGATGTTGCCCCTAAGGGGCCGGGGAGATAGCTCAGGGGCACAAGTGCCTGCCTGGCAAGTGCAAGGTCCTGAGTTCGATCCTGGTTCCGCAAAAAAAAAAAAAAAATTAATAAATAAAATGATGCTGCCTTCATGCAGCTGGTTGGGGTGCTTCCCACCACTTCCTGCGGCTCACAGAACTTGCATTACTCCGGACGCTCTCCTGCTTCGTGAAGCGCAGATGGAAGCAGGCCGTAAATCGCCGGCTTCCGCAGCGCTGGCCGTAGCTCCCGTTCGCCATCACTCCACTCTCTGCTCGCGCACCCGCCCTGCCAGGCCTGCTTAGGCTCATCCTTGTCGCATTCGATTTTTCTTTTTTAAACATCATTCAGTTCTCTTAAATTTCTGAACATGTTGACATACGATTACATAGATTTTCTTAAAATTACCGTGACACTTCCTGTATCTGATGCCCTCTTCCCTCAGATGCTGTCTATTTCTACCCCCTTTGCATCACTTTCTGAGTCTGTTGTTCTTTTCAAAGAACTTGTTGAAACTTATGTCTCTTTCTTCTCCTTAGTCTTTTATTTCCTCTACCTGACTTACTTTTATTTTATTGTCCTTTTTTCTAAGATAAGTAACTATCGTCATCCCTTAGTATTCACGGAACACTGGATCTAAGACCCTGACCCCGACCCCCACGCCACAGGATGCGGCAGTCCCGAGGTGCTCAGGTCCCTATGGGAGGTGGAGTTGGTGCGGGGCAGACCCTGTCTGCGTTACCCCTCGCACTCCACTGTGTATCTTAGAGAATGACAAGAAGTCCGTTCACGCTCAGCACAGACACGATGCTCTTTCCTGCGGGTTTCCGTCATCTTCTGATGAACCTGTGAACAAGGTGGGCCACCTCAACTTTCGTTTTCTTTCTTGAATAATAAAAGGAAAACCTTTCTTGAATAATGATAGCATTTTAAGTCTACAATTATTGCGCTTGCCTGATAGCTCAGCAGACTAAAGTGCCTGCTTCAGCAGAGCACAGTGTCGGGGGTTCAATACCCAGTGTGCCAGGCCAGCCCTGCCCCTCTGAGACAAAAACTGAGGCTGGGCGTGGGGGCGCGCACCTATAACCCCAGCTCTTGGGAGACTGTAAACAGGATTGATATGAGTCCAATCTATGTAGTAAGACCTGAACACCCTATAGACCTTGCCCTAAATACAGAAAAGAAAACAATACCTTACAATTATTTCTCTCAATATATGTTTACCTCATAGACTTGGACGTTAAAGTGTCCTTGCTTTGCTTTGTAAGTACTTTTAAATTTTATTTTTCATTTCCTTTTTGATTAAAGGACTACCTAAGAATGTGTCTGGATTTTTGTTTTTGTTTTTGGTTTGGTTTGGTTTGGTTTGGTTTGGTTTGTTGAGACAGGGTCTTGCTAGATAGACCATGCTGGCCTCAGTCTTACGGAAATCCTTCTGCTTCAGCCTCCAGAGTACTAGGATCACAGCCCTGCGCTGCCACACCCAGCCATCTAAGAATCTTTCTTTCTTTCTTTCTTTCTTTCTTTCTTTCTTTCTTTCTTTCTTTCTTCTTTCTTTTCTTCTTTCTTTTTTGAAGAATGTTTCTTAGTTCCCCAAATTCTGTTGCAAGTGTCCTTTGCTCCTAGTACGTGATCATGTTGTGTAAATGGTCTCTGGTCATCTGAAACGAGTGCGTTCTATCCCTGCGGTATGTAAGGACAGGCAGAAGGAAGGATGTTTACAGGCTGGGCTAAATCCCACAAGCTCTGATTTACTTCTGTATCCCAGAGAACCCTGACCTCTGTCTTGGCCCGAGGGGCAAATTCTAACTTAAGCTCTGTCCTCTGGAGCAGCAGTAAGTGCTTAAAGTAAACAAAGTTAAGGGAAAGGAGAAAAGAACCCAGCAGCCTTAATTAAACTTCCTTCAAATAATCCAGTTGGAATTTTGGAGGGATTTGGTGCTGGAACAGTTGCGCGGTGGTGCTGCCGCCCCCTCCACGCCCGCCCGGAGCCGGGCCAGCCCTGCTGCGCCTCAGAGCCGAGCCAGGCCCTGTTCTCCCACAGTAGTTATCCAAGCAGCACACCCAGTGGAAACATTTCTGCAGCCAATAAAAGCTCACACCTCATGCTTACCCTGGTCTTGCTCAAAAGTACAGAGAGGTCCCAGGCACACTTGGCCTTGGGGGAGAGCTGTAGACCTGGACCCGCCCGGGGCCTCGGAGCCCTGGGTGAGGAGCCACAGGGGGCCAGGAACAGCCTGGGGATTTTCTGCCTTTGGAGTGGGTTTTCCAAAGGCACAATTTCAGGGGTACATAGAGACTTCTGGAAAGTTTGGCCACATCTGCAGAAAGGCCACTCCTGACTCGCCCTGGTGCCTTGTCCGTACAGTCCCGCAGCCCCCGGGGCTTCCCAGCCCCAGGGAGGCCCTGCCAGCCTTGGGGGCATCGGCCTCAGTATCAGGCACCAAACCATGAATGACACCGATGCTGCTCTGGTTGAGCTAAACCAGCAGTGTCAGGGGGAGTCCAGGAAAGCTTTGCTGAGGAAGAGGCAGTGGCCCAAATCCGGACTCTGAACCAGAGAGAGGAGCTGGGGGTCCGGAGGCCCG
>PVKN010008866.1:0-24499 GCA_004027915.1 Capromys pilorides | reverse complement strand
TTCTCTTGGACTTGGCACTAACAGGCATTCTGTCCCAGTCCCAGCCCTGGTGTCCTTCCGTCCCTGCTCCCTGAAGCACCCTATTTCTCCAGGAACCTTCCATCTTCTGTGGCCCAGGTTCCTGCTTTGGTTCAGATCAGGTGTCCAGTTTATTTTCAGGCTTCGCCCCATGTGCTTTTCTCCCAAGCACTCAGGAAACATTCACTGTGGGGTAGGTGGGGGGAGGGATGGAGATGGGATAGTGTGACCCCCAACTCTATGGACTGTGGGGAAATCAAGGGAAGCAGAATGATGGTGAGGCCCTGAGGGAGCCCCAGATTCCTCCTAGAGGGCTGAGCCCTATTCAAGATCTTCTCAGGGCCAGCTCTTGCCTGGAAAAGAAGTCTCCCAACACCCCAGCAAGCCAGGGATCAGTGCTGCCTTCTGTTGAATCTGCAGCTCTGGCTATCTGCTGGATGCTACCAGAAATGGTGAAACTTTTAGAGCCTTCAGTGCTAACTTGTAGCCTGCTACAACGTGCATTGTGTAGGTTTGTCACCATTGTTAGTAACTTTCAGCTAGCTCTTTGAGTGGGAAGTTTTGTGTTCTGAATGACAGGACTGTGACAATAATTACAATGCCTTACCTTCTAGAACACTTTGCAGTTTGCCAAGCCATCACCCCAGGGAGCCTGGAGTTCACAGGATGGAGCGGGTAAGGCACAGCTCACACTGTTCCCTGCCTGCCTCCAGGTCCTAGACCTCCTCCTCCCCTGTTACTGCTCCAGCAGGGGGAGGGAGAAAAAAGAGTAACTGTGACCTGCTGTCTACCTGCTCAGCACTTCCCATCCATGATGTCATCCTGTTTGATCTCACATCAGCACGCTGAGGGTGGCCTCATTTTCCCCCCTTACCCTTAGCAAATAGAAGCCTTGAGGAGAGCGGAGGGAAGGCATGTGGGCAACACTCCTCGACCCACAGGGAGTGGAGTGAGACTCTCTTCTGACACGGCTCTCCGCCCTGCCAGCCACACGCAGCACGGGTGCTCCTTGCTGTTTAGATCAGCAGTTATCTCTCAATGTCAGGTGCAGAGGAGGGGCTCAGCAGAAGTCAAAGGTCTGATTTGTCTTTCTTTTCTTTTGTATGTATGCATGTATGTATGCATGTATGCATGTATGTATGTATGTATGTATGTGGTACAGGGTCTCACTACACAGCTTGAACTCACAGTGATCCTCCTGTTTTCAGCCTCCCCAGCACTGGGAGTACAGACATGCACCGCTGTGCTGGGTCTCCGTGGCTGGCTAAGTGCACTCTGGGGTAGGGTGGCCTGACATCTAGTGTTGGGGATTAAACCCCTGACCCTGTGCTTACCTAAGCAGGCATTTAGTCCACTGAGCTATCTAGCCAGCTCTTTTCTTTCTCCCCTTGGCTTTTGTCCTCAGGGTGGGCACGCAGCAAGCAGAGATAGGGTTTCACCCTGAGACCTTGGCCCTGAGCATGGAAGAAGCCCTCCCGGGCATCTGTTCTTTTTTTTTTTTTTTTTTTTTAACCTGGACTGTATCCAGTGAGGAGCAGGACTGGGAGCTGTTGAGTTGGGATTCTCCTCCCTCTCCCGAGGCTCCCAGCCCTGCCTGCTGCTAGAGGTGGCTGGCTGGCACCTGGAAGTAGCTATGTCCTCCCGGCACTGCTGCCACCCAGGGCCAGCCGTGCATGGTGCAGCTCTTCCTCTGCTCCTTGATTTCCCAGGCTTCTCCGAGATCAGATCAGTGACCCTGGGTCCATTTCACAGCCACTGGATCCCAAGGATTGCAGCTCGTTTTCTTATTTCCCAAGGGACCCTGGGCCCTGGGTGTCTTCACCCAGCACGCACCCTCTGGGCCAGGCAGCTGCATGTCTCTGCCTATGTGTTAAACATAGGCTGTGCCCTTGAGATTCTCCCAAGGGGCCTTGAAAACTCCACCACAATAGAGAATGAGAGTGGAAGGAAGTCAGGCTAGCTGGAGGAGAAGGAGGAGGAGGAGGAGAAGAAAGCCTATACAACTAGTGGGGTGCATGGGTTTGGTCTTGAGGGTGCCCAGGGTTTTCCAGGTAGAGGCTGACAGACCTTTCCTCCTCCCGTTGTCCCATGCATGGGCAGGGACTATCTCCTGGGGAGTGGCCTTGTGATGAGGATAGTGTGTGTTTCTTGCTTGGCCTGGTTCCTCATCTGTGAGCCCCTGTCTCCCTAGACTAGTGCCTGGGGTCTGGCTCTCTTTTCCTCTTTGAGTGTTTTCTTTGAACTTGGTCCATGTTGATGCCGTCCTTCAGGAAGAAGAGCTGGCCTGGTGTAGTGGGGCCTGCTGCTCAGGACTACACAGGGCCTGGGTCTGGCACCAGTGCATGGCACTTTTTAGCTTGGGCACTGAGGCACTGGGCACTGGGCACTGAGGTTTCTCCAAGTTCTGCTTCCTTATCTGTGTAGAAGGGAGGGCCATCACACCCCAGGGCTCACTGGGAGGGTTGAATCAGAACTGCCACAGAGCCTGGCCCAGTAACTATCAGCATTCAGTAAACATCAGAGGCCAGATCCAGAGTGTGGGGACTCTGGCCTTGTCAGTGGTGAGGACCCCTGGCCCTCTGGCAGGCACACCTATGCTGAGTCACCAGCTGGGCTGCCTTTAGTTCCCTGTCTAGGCAACCCCACTAAGTCATGTCTCCCGCTGTTCCGGGAGCTGTTGGTGCAGCAGGGCCTCATCTAGGGCCTGACATTTAGGCTTGTGAAATTCCACTGTGGGTACAGTTAGCCTATCCTTCAAACCTGTCTGGACTCTGTGTTCTGCCTCCTAATATTTGCTTGTCTGTTTCCTAACAGGATTTCCTCCCAGCTCAAAGCATTTAACAGACTATGGCCAGAGGAGCTGTTTGAAAATGTTCTTTTCATGCTGTCCTGTTCAGAATGCTTTGATGAGTACCGACTGCATAAAGCTCAAACTCCCTTTCTAATGTAAGATGCCATGTGATCTCACACCTACCTACTTTTTAAAACTTTAAAAAAATCTTTTGTTTATGTATTTAGTACAGGGTCTCTCTATGTAGTTTGGACTTGTAGTGATCCTCCTGTCTCAGCTTCCCCAGTGCTAGGATTATAGGCATGTGTCACCATGCCTGGTTTGCATCTACCTACTTTTTGCCCTGTTATATTTTTCTTTTTCATGGCCCAATAAAGATGGTAAACATTTCTGTATCAGGATTTTTGAGAGGACCACTCAGTTCATCTCAGAAAAGCATGCAGAGCAGAGCATGGCTTTCAGGACTTTGAAGCATCTTGGATCTGAGACTACTTGCCGACAAAGGCGAGCCTGCCAGTCGGTTGTCATAGCTGCTGAGCCGAATGAGGATTCATAGCTAGTGCAGGCACAGCCAGAGCAACAACCAGTGCTTCCATAGCCCCAGGCCTCAGCTCCCATGGCACACAGTGGCTAAGACAGAGGACACCTGCTCTCAGCAGGCTGCATGTGAAGGGCATTTTGCTTTCATAACCTAGTTAACTGGGAAGTGTTCAGATCTAGACTGCTCACAGATGCCTGTGAGCCTGAGGTTTGATGTTCAGGGTGGTGCCAATGGGGCTGGTGAGCCTTGGAGAGTATTTTTACCATGGGGAGGAAACCTCAATGATGATTTTGTGAGGCTCCATATGTCCTCCTCATTCTTCTTTTGTGTCCCAGCAAGGTGAGACACCTCACTCCACCACACGCCACCATTGCCATCTGCATCCACATCAGGTCCTGAAAGCAGTGGGTTCTCCCAGTGGATAAGCATTGGCTGCCACACACCTGTTCTCTTCATAGGTTGATCTCAGTTCTACAGCTGTAGTCACAGAAAACTGACTGCCACAGATGCCTGGAGAAGTGGTAAATCACATCTGGGTGTTTTTCAGGCCTTTTCCACAGAAGATTGGCATGTGGGTTAGTGAATTAAGTGGGACTGACCTGGCCTGAATGTGGGCCTCCTACCTCCAGGAACCTTGGAGACCAGATGGAAAATGAAGAAGCCCCAACCATTTCAAGTAGCAGGCCTGCTGCTGCTGCTGCTGCTGCCGCCCACAGACATCAGCTCTCCCATGTAGACTGCAGCAGCAGCTCTGCAGAGTGTACAGCACTAGATTCCTGAGTGCTGTTATTACTGGTGTGCATTACCACTCCAAACTTCTCTTTCATATACACATCCTTGTAAAAATAGGGTGGAACAGAGGAGTTCACTCCTGACTACGAAATGTTATGAAACACACTGCATCTGTGATCTGCTTCATAGGGGTCCAGGGATATTGGAAGCACTTGTGAATGGGAGCCAGGGTGTGGTGTGTATGTGTGCTGTGTGTATGGTTTATTTCTGTGTGTGTTCTTCCTCTAGCATGATCCATAAGCCCTACTTCTGTCTTTACCTAACTTCGTTCCTATCTCCCCAACTTCTAGCTGTCTGAAATCTCCACTTCTACTCCATTTCTTCAGCAAATCTCTCCAGACCTCTCCATCCAAGTAGGTTCCCCTCCAGAATGCATGATGCTGTTTGCAGGGAGCAATATGGGTTCCCTCTGTCAGACTGCATAAGGCCTGTACCTCAGATGCTGTTTATTTCCCTTCAGGGAGCCTGGCCTTCTTATTTATCAGGTCAGACGACATCTGCAGAAAGTGTCCCAGTCTGCTCCACTAGCCCAGATTAAGATCCCGTGACATGGGGGTGACCTCCAAGTGGCATTTTTTGCCTTTCCTTCTCTCTGAACTTGGAAGTTCTAGAGAGTACTTACGGATCCCAGCATCTGCCACAGGGCAGGGTGCACAGAGGCATTTAATTAACATTTACAAGTGAATAAATGATTACATGAACATAAGAGCACTCTTGTCATGCATTCATGCAAATTAACATGTCTTACTTAGCAGAAGCCCCTGGAGCAGGCCCTGTTCTCACAGATCTTTGTTAGGTGCTTACTCGGCATCTGTGGGCCAGGGATAAGATTGCCAACTGGCCCTTGCACTCTGCCATGTGTGTCAAAGTCCACACTGCCAGAGGATGTCTGTGAGCCCAAGTGGCCCTCTGTTTAAGAATGTTTACATTGTTATACGTACCACTCATTTTGACTTTATAGAAAGGAAAATTCTAGTAAGCCCTCTCACAGCAATGTAAAAGCCATGAACTCCATGTGCCTTTAACTTAGTAAACAGCACACTCATTTCATCCTTAATAGTTTACAAAATCAACACCAGCTTAAATTAATGGTCACTTGTCACTTGCATGGCCAGTTTCAAATTGCAAATGCATTTTACAGGGGCCTTTGAAGGTTGATACTGGAAAGAGTCATAGAAAAGTGCCTGCAGGACTGGGGCTAAGCTTGAGACAAGCTCTTGGTTTTCCATAATGTGACAAAATTAGACCAAAGATTGGAAAATTTTGAAGCTTAAACTAAATAAGCCCTCCTGATGGTTGGGGAGTCAGAAAATGCAGGATTCAGGAGAGCCTGCATTTGAATTCTGCTTCTCTGCATTTGAATTCTCCTGGGCCTCAGTTTCTTTGTTTAAGAAATGGGCAGGGAATAGAACACACAGTGTCAGGGGAATTCAGTGAAGTAATTTGTATTTAAAACACACAGAATGAGACCCACAGCAAGCCCTTAACAAATAGTCAGTGGATGCTCCAGAGATGAAGTCCACTGCTTCTGGATTCCTTCCTGCACTCTGGTATTTAGCCCCGAATGAATGAATGTAGCAATTTCAGTTTTCAAATACTCCTTGAACAGAATCCATAGAGTAAGGGACTAGAGAGGGCTCTGTCGCCTGGAAATCACAACCTGGACATGAACCCTCCTCATCAGTGCAGCAGCAATCCAACAGCTGGTTCTATTTTGGAGTCAGTTAGAGCCTCCTGGCCTCTTGCTCTTTTTTCTGTGGTGAGCAAATGCCATCCCACAGCTCGGATTTAGAAATTTGCCACAATGAATCAGAAACAGAACCTGCACACAAGGTCAAGGTCAGGGTCCCAGACAGGCCCTGGCCCCAGGACTGCCACAGCCTGCCTGTGGCCTCCAGCTCAAGGCCAGGGATCTGTGGCAGCACCGCCAAGCCTTGTCCTGCTGCTGGCCACTGGCCAGTCACCACCCAGATTCCATCTAAAAGAGTGAGTCATATTCGGATGTGGAGAGCACGATAAATAACAATTTTTAGGATATGCGTGTTAGAGTGCAGGAGCAAGAATGCCTTTGATTTGGAAAGGAACAGCTTCCTCACTGCCTGTCTTGTAGTTGGCGTCTGCCCACAGCGCTGGGGACCCTGACTATCCCTAAGGCCGTGAATACCCAGAATGTGGATCTCATGGCTGCTCTCCCTCACCTCTGAGGCTCGGTGAACCCTTCTGATCAGTGCACCACAGGTGGGGAGCGAAGACCTAACTCTGAGCTCCCTGCCTGTGTGGCCTGGGACCGCTCTCTGGGTCTCCCTGAACTTCTATATCTTACCTAAAGAATGAACAGACCATCACTGCTTTTATTTAACGGGGCAGTCTCAGATCCCAAGCAATCACACATGCTAGAATTGCTCCTGAGTGGAAAACAGCAGCTGCCATTAATTAAGCACTTACTGGTTCCAGTTCTGTGCTGGGGACTTTATCATTTAATGAATTAAATGAAGAAATGCAAGTGTCTATGATCATTGTGGAAAAGAGTAAAAAAGGAGCTAAAGAGGCATTCTGAGCATCTAGTGTGTAATGGTCACTACCTGTGTACATCAGAACACTGTGGTTTTGCCTTTTCTTTCAAGCTCTAAGTCTTACGGTAGTTTGTAGGAAGGAAAGCTGGCTTAAAGAATTAAGTAACTTGGCACATGCATGGTATAGCTAAGTATTTCAACCCAGTTTTGCTAGTAGAAAGGGCATGAGTGATTGAAGAATATGGTGAATGTTTAAATTCAAAAAATTCTTATTAAAGTAAAAGATACATCACCAAGAAAAATGGGATACATGTGTTCAAAGTGAGGGGGAATATTCTGAGGTGGATCAATGGCAATCTCTTTTACTGTTATAAATTGTCTTATTTCTGTATTGATGTATGTTTTCACTACTCTGCCTGTGTAATCATTTCTTCCCTTCCTGATGTTGTTGATACATGTGGAGCTCAGGCCAGAAGAGGTCTCGAATGCAAAATGAGGAGTCTTCAGGTGTGCTGTGGAGAGGGCCCTTGTGCAGAGCCCCTGGGGATGGATGGGGACAGGACAGGGCAGCCCACTGCTCCCTGCTGTGTACACCAAGGACCCCCACTGGTGATGGAGACAGTACTTCCCTGAGGCCTCCCTGGGAAGGATCTAGGCCCACATTCTAGGTGGTTGAGGACCCTCAGACACCTGCTCCTGCCACCTTGACCCCAGTCCCCATGTTCAAAGTCTCCCCAATGTGACCCAATGTGGAGAGCAGTGGCAGAGCCAGCACACTTGCTCCACATGGAAGCCTGTTGTGGCTGCAGGTGCCTGGAAACTGGACCACACTTTCAGGCCTTCATGGATAGCTACAGAGCACTGTGTGGAGCTGGCCTGGCCAGACACCAGATATGTGGCTGTGAAGGAGTAGAGCTGAGTGCCTGCCTGCCTGCCTGCCTGGGCTTACCATGGAGCAGGACTGTGTCATATTTCTGTGATGGCCTCCATGAATGCCACACACTGAGCAGCTTTCAATACTAGACACTTGTTGCCCCATTGTTCGGGACACCAGAAGACTGTTGTCAGGGGTGGGCCTGGCTGGCCCCTTCTAGAGCATGGGGTAGCATCTTGGCGCCCCGCCCCCTCTTAACTTCTGCCTCATTCCCCCTCTCCTCTGTGTGTCTTCTGTCCCTTCGTGCTCTTCTTCTTCTTCTTCTTCTTCTTCTTCTTCTTCTTCTTCTTCTTCTTCTTCTTCTTCTTCTTCTTCTTCTTCTTCTTCTTCTTCCTCTTCCTCTTCCTCCTCCTCCTCCTCCTCCTCTTCCTCCTCCTCCTCTTTGTCTTCGTCTTCGTCTTCTTTCTCCCATGCTCGTCTTATAAGGATGTTAATCACTGGATTTAGGATCCACCTGGATCTGAGCTATCTTAGTTTGAGATCCTTCACTAAAGCTTCCAGGAGTTTCTTCTAAGTAGGGTTCTGGTGGACTTAGCTTTTGAGGTATCTCACTCAATGCTCTGCCAGGGGCAAAAATAAAATTGAGCAGAAAATTCTGTACCTGCATGTGTAGTGCTGAAAGTCTCTGCCTTTCTGATCCTTGTCTAGAAAAACAAGAAGGACAATATCTGACCCATAAAGTTGAAGTAATTATTCAATAATTGTGTTTATGAGATAAATGAGAAAATGTCAGTGACAATGACTGTGTATAGAATCCCTTTAGTTCTCCTTCTGTTCAGTCATTCACTAAAGATGCATAAAGTCCCTGCTGCATGCTCAAGTGAGCACTGGGGCACTGAGGACATAGGCTGGGGCTGGATGCACATTCTGCTCCCCCTAGGAGCTCACAGTATATTCACCATGCTGGGTCAATGTATGTGGCTGCAGGACCAAGCCACATGGCACCCAGATATTTGGTCCAACATTATTGCAAGAGTTTTGTGAGCGTCCTTTGGAGTGGGACTAGCATTTATCTTGGTGGAGGAGTGGCGCAGCCTTCCCCGTGTGGTGGGCTCTTGCCAATCCACTGAAAGCCTGACTAGAACAGAGAACCTGAGTAGGAGGAAATCCTTATCTGGCAGGCTTTGGGCTGAAACCGAGGCCATGGCTCTTCCTGGATCTCTGGCCTGCCAGCCTTTGGGCTGCAGCTGCACTATCTTCTCTCCTACTGCTTGGCCTGGCTCTTGACTGGATGTAACCACACTCTCCCCGGCGTTCAGCTCTTGCTTTGTCTATGGAGCTTGGGCCTTCCTGGCCTCCACCAATAAGGACTGAGCTGTGTAATTTATTACATTTACTCATTTCTCTCTGTAAGTATGACCTGCTCTTTTGTGTCTCCAGAGAGCCCCAACCATTATAGTCCTCAGGATCATCTTGTCTCCTTTGTATTTGCCCCATATTTCTTCATTCATTCTCTTTTCATCTAAAAAGTATATTAATTGGATGAAACAGGTCTTGTGAAACTCCCGACTGGACAGAGGAGAAATTGAGGCTGAGGGAGAGGTCCCTGTGATTGCCGGGTAGGCTGATCCTTGGAGACCCTTCTCACCACAGCTTGCTAAGCTCTCTGACACAGGAGCCAACTTTCGATTACTATTGCTATAGCCTGGTTTTTGTGCAAGGGAGAAAAACAATCAGTCTCCTCTTTGAATTTTAAAAAAGCTTCGTCATTAATTAGAAACCTCTTAGGATTCCCTGGGGGAGAAATGTGAGCCTGGTAAAATGTGGGTTAGGCCAGTCTTGTAAAATAATACATAAGCAAGATCTTCCAGAAAAGCCTGAACAAAACTTAAAAAAAAAAAAAAAAAAAGATCCAAATGAGTCACAGAGACCGAAGTTTGAAATGATTTTGGAATTTATTAACTTTGGTCTCTTCCTTACACAGGCAGAACCTGATGCTCAAAGGGTAGCTGGCTTCCAGAGGCATGCAGTTTAGGAGGAACAGATTGACATGGTCACCAGATGCTTCAACGTCCAGGTCTGTGCTCTGCCACTATTTCATGCTTATCTGGCAAGAGCAGACCACTCGCTTCTCCAGCTCCTGGGGAAATTTCATGCCAATAACGTGGAGTGGAAATGGAGCAGTGCTGGAGAAAAACTTCCTTTTTTCTCCCTGTTTCAGAGCTCACAGGTGATCCTCTGCACTGCCGGTTTTCATTCGTGGCCCCATAGTTGGAAAAAGAAGGTTTTGGAGTCAAACTCTCCTTGGTTTCAGTCCTAGCTCCTCATTTGCTGGCTCTAGGCAAGTGCGCCCATTGCAGGAGCACCTCTACTCTCCTGCAAGAGAGATCTGTTAAACGGGTCCTGGACCCAGGCTTCTCACTCTTCTCTGTGAAGGCTGAGGCATTCAGAGTGCTGCAGGCAGTGACTACCCAGCGATGATACCCAATACTGCTGGAGCGAAATCCCAGGTGACAGATGTGTGTGGGTGTGGGGGCTCAGGCACATCCCTGGTCTCCAAGCCAAGGCCTCGTGCCTTCCCAGCCACTGAGGCTGGAAGGACAGCGTTTGCCGAATTCCACAGCAGTCAGCAGTTGCCACCCCTGCTGCCTTGCATGCTTCTGTGTTGCCATGGGAAATTTCTTCCCTGGCCTGGTTTTCCTGCCTGTGAAATGGGTCACTGGCCAGCAGGGAGCCCCTGCCTCACAGGCATTTTGAGACCTAACTACGTATGGAAGCACTTGGCAAACTGAGCAGCAGAAACCAACATTCGTGAAGTCACCTGCTGCATGTTTATCAGGAAAACCTGCTGGGTGTTGGCGTTGTCCTTGGTGCTGAGGCAGCCTTAGTAAATAAGCTACTGGAGATAGGTAAAGAGGGAATTGCAATACAATTACAAACTAAAGGTATCATTATTTTAATAATCATCAGCTTCAGATCTCCTGGGATGGAGGAGCTATTGGGTGGCAAAGACCATGGACATGAAAATGAACCATGAGGGGGTCAAACAGGAAATGGCATGAATAAAATGTGCAGCAGCATTGACTCACCTCCCACCCCCCAGGGGATTTTCAAGTTCTGTTTTGTCTGAAGACTCAGTCCCTGCCTCCCTGCTCCACCCCCTGTGAATCTCACTCTACTCCACGCTACTGCAGTGGCAAACAGAGGCACCGACACAACACCCAGGATTTAGAAGGAGATTTATTTATGTCAATAGACATTGATCTGGATCATTCCCAGAATATCAGACCTTAATCTCTCCCAGTCGAGGGCTTATATGGGGTAAGCAAGCAGGAAGCACAGAGGCAGAATGGCTCATAAGTTGGGGATTGGTTCATACGATGTGCATCGTGGTGACCATTAGGCATCCCCGTGACCAGCTGTTTCTAAGAGACAGAACAACTAGAGCTAGAACAGGAACTGTTACCTGGGCAACTAAGAAACTAAAGTATACTAGCTGGGGGGCATTTTCTGTTACACTCCAAGTCATACACAACTCACTCCCTTCATGCTTGTGCATGGTGTTCCTGCCACAGGGGATGCAATATTCCCCCTTTTCCTCTGTCCTATGGGACACCTCCTCTGCTCAGAATCAGATGCCTGTGAGTTCACTGGCATCCTGTGATGACTCCTATGGAAGTGCCAGTCCTAACCTTCTGTACCTTTCCCATGCTCTTGACAGATGGAGACTCCTTACACCAGTGATGCCATATCCCCACCACTCAGCACGGGTCCTGGGGGAGAGGAGGACTCAAGGTGTATTTCCAGAGTGAATGAATATTTACAAAGTCTTGGATTGAATTCACTTATCTATCATTGAGGTGAGTTGGGAAATAGACATGATTTCCTTGCAATTTCCAAGGTCAGGAATTTGAGCTTCACAAGACTTTTCAGAGCTGTCTGATGTTGTGGCTGCCATAAACACAGGTGTGGGTTTCTCAGGTGACAAGTGAAGCTAGAGGCTGCCAGAAATGGGAGACACTTTGTAACTCTTCTATCTACCAGGAGGGCTCAAAAGTGACTCTCAGGGCTGTGGACATCAGGAGAGGGGAGGGGAAGAAAGCCCACATCCCTGGATGTCCACATGCCAGAGGGGGAACTTGCACTGTCTGTCTGTCCAGGGAGAGCCCTCTCTCACTGGTTCTCCCCAAGGGCCCCATGATGTGCTTAAAGCATTTGTGCTGGGGGGAAGAAAGCTTGGCTGCACTTCTGGTTCTTCCACTGGCAGCTTTGCAACTTAGAGATACACCTGCGCTGCCTCTCCTCCTTTGCAAGGACATTGACCTCCCTCCCTGCTTGGGGAGTGGGGTGGATTGACACATCTGGATGCAAGAGGGTTCTTCCTTCTCTGGATGGGGAGATGCTTCTGATTCTGCTCTGCTGTTACTCCAACTAGCTGAGCGTGGGTCTGGGCTGGATGTGGATGTCTCGCAGTGGGGAAGGTGACAACTGAGCTCACTGGGGACAGTGACTGCTGTGGCCCAGACACCATCCTCATTGCCTTCCAGAGGTCCTGTGGGGACTGTGAATGCAATATTTAGGTGGGGAGATGGAGGCCAAGGAAGTGGCTCATAAGTGAGAGCAGGGAGGAGGGCTCAGGAGCCTGGTGGCCCCAGGACAGCCTGGCCCTCCTGGCCACATGATCCAGCCAGGTGGAGGTCTGTGCAAACAGTAGGTAGCTAGTGCTTCCCACTGAGCCACCACACTCAGCTGAAAGCCAAGAACCAGGTCGTCCAGGCTCCCCTCCCGCACTGTTCCTCCTTCCTGACACTTGGGCCCGTAGTTTGGAGGCTGGAAAGCCCCAGGTGATGCTCACCAGGAAGACTAACTCAGAGCCAGTGGGCAAATTTGCCCTGCTCCAGGCTGAGGGCGCAGAACATAAGGCAGCAGTTGTATTAATTAATTACCATATCTAGAGCCTGTGTAAGTACAATAAACTGCACATTTTATTAGTTACAGTACCTTAATATTTACCAATAACTTTACAGGTACCACATTAGATGAAAATAATAACAATAACCATGGCCAATGAGAACCTGCAGAGGCTAAAACATTTTGTTAGGGCATTTAAAAATATCATTTGTAGGTTGATGAGATAGCTTAGCAGACTAAAGCACCTGCTTAGGCAAGTGAGGGGATCATGGTTCCATCCCTGGTACCATGAGCCTTGCCAGCCTCACCCCAGAGCAGGCCGAGCCAACCACAGAGTCCAGGTATAGTGGCGCATGCTTGTAATCCAGTGCTGGGGAGGATGAAAATAGAAGGATCACTATGAGTCTGAGCTGTGCAGTGAGACCCTGTAACAACCAAATACATTTTAAAAAACAGCAGATATGTATTCGTTTCTCTGGCTTTCCAATACAGGGGCAGGCCTATTGTTTATCTCATGCAGTCTTTGGTACAGTCCTTTTAGATTGGTTCTTTCTGATCCTAAGAAGAAAGTGAAGCCCAGAGACGTTAAGACATTTGCCCAAGATCACACAGTGAATTAGAGGCATGACTGGGACTCAAACCACATCTTCTGGACACAAAATTCTGGGTCGGGATTTTGCTGTGGTTCTCAAAGTAACTCCCAGTGTGGTTAGACATCTTCACAATCTTGTAGAGGGGAAATGACTCATCATCTCCCCCTTGTCCCCCTGACCCGGGTCATTTGCTTAACAGCCATACACAAGGGTTTTGGACCCAGCTCCTATTTAGCACAGGCTGGACCCAAGAGTCCACAGCGCATGTGGCTCTCATTTTAGGGTGGGAGTTCAGCAGTGAGATCCTGAGCCTCCTATGCTTTGCACAGTCTGCTACTTAGACCCTGGACTGTCCTGTTGTCGCCCACCATGTCACTTCCATTGAAAGGCACTGAGGGTCTGAGTAAAGACCATCCCTGGTTGGAGGCCCTGGTGTGTGTGTGTGGGTGGGGGGCAGGCATCTGCAGAGATCCTTGGGGCAGAGGGTGGTCTTGACTCACACTGAGCTGTCCCCATCCTGTCCAGGAGCCCTCCCACACTGCCGCTTCTGGCACAGACCCGAGCTGCAGCCCTCAGAGTCCGGGCTGCAGAATTACTCACTCTCTGATGCCTCCTCTGGCATCTGCCAGATTCCAGGAAGTGGGCTTTGTAGCTGCTCTTTCTCACTCAGCTTTTTCCCTGCCCCCTTTCTTGGCTGAGGCCAAAGCTGACTTCTTTCCTGCTTTCTGCAAGCACTGGCATCTGGCATAATGTGGCTCTGGGCTTGAGTGATGCGGCATGCGTCAAAGCCCATGCCAGCCTGGCTTCCCACCCCAGAGAAGAGTTAGTGACTTGGTGATGGCTGCCCAGGCCCCTGGATGTCACCATGGGAGAAATGGACTTCGTAGACTTTCATGGGCAGGGGAGCCACAGGGCAGCCTGTATCTTACAGCTGCTTCCCACTCTGAGATGCCCTGGCTGCCTCCCATCTGCACACCCAGGAGGCTGGGGTGGGTGCAGAGTGAGCGCAGGACAAGCTGACTGAGTGGAGGAGCATGTGGTGTCCCCCCCCCAGGCCTATTATCAGTGTCCCCTCTTACAAAGTGCCAACTCAGGAATGGGGAGTGCTCTTCAAAGGTCACAAAGAGCCATCGTGTGGACCTCACCAGTGCAGTATGTCCAGGGACGGAGCCACAGCCAGCGAACTCCTCCTCCTCTTGCCCCTGCTTCCCTTTTGGCTCTCTGTCCCATGGTCACTTTTGCCCTTGTTAACTCCAAGAAGTTGAAGACTTTCTAAAGGATTAGATGACATAACATGCAGCCGGGCATGTAGCGTGTGCTCAGTAAACACGCAATACACCTGAATGTGACTATGCATGTTAGGAGTGTTTGCTTTTCAAAAAAGACTTCTGGAAAACGTAATGCTGTACCCTGAGGACCAGCAGGTGACTTTTAAGCACCAGTTCAAGCTCTCTAGCAGAATGTTCTTTCTCTCTTTTGCTTCCTCCCTCTCTTGGGTGCTTTCTCTTTTAAAACAAACATTAGCACTATTCTAAATGTTTAGTGCTTCAGGCCAGAGAGATAGCTCAGTGGCCTAAGTGCCTGTCTGGCAAGCACAAGTTCTCGAGTTCTATACCCAGTACCACATGCTGTGCCAGGTCTGCCAAGCCAGCCACTGAAACCAGATGTGGTGGTGCATGCCTGTAATCCCAGTGCTGGGCAGATTGAAACAGGAGGATCACTGAGTCCAAGCTGCATAGCAAGACCCCGTACCAAATACATAAATTAAAAATAATAAAAAAATAAATGTTTAGTGCTGTGATCCTTAGGCTCTGTATTGTCAGAGCATCCCATTCTGTAGAAGATGGCCTGCCTTCCTGCTAGGCATACACAGCTGGTCTTGGCAGAATGGCAGTGCGGAGGTGGATATTAGGGTCTTTGGCCACCCTTGTTGCTCTCCAGGCAGGGACAGCTTTGTGGGACCACCTGAAGCCCTGTCAGCCACCTGACAGTTTTCAGAGTGTTTCTGTGTCTCACTCCATCTGTGTTCTGCACTCTGCCCAGCTAGGACAGTCTCCCAGGGCAGCAGGGGACTTGGTGACCGCACAAGCACAAGGTCCTGTGCCCAGCAGGTGAGCAGCATGTTAAAGTGCAGCTGAGTCTGTGTTGAGGAGTTTGGGTGAGAAAAGCTCACTGTGTTCTTCCCTTACTGCTTGGGTAGGGATAGTGTGTGTGTGTGTGTGTGTGTGTGTGTGTGTGTGTGTGTGTGTATGTGTCCACGTGTGTTCACGTGTGATAGTTGGAGAAGTATTCCTCTGACCTTCAAGTTTTAATAAAATGTAAAAAATATTTTTTCCCAGCACCCATCCTCCCCTTCCAGTTTGTAGGTGCTGCATGATTTAAGGAAATGTAATCCATATGTTTGATTATTCGTACTTCCATCATCAAAAAAAATTGTTGATTCTTTGAGGAACATTTGATGCTGTGCTCTAGAAGCGAATTTTTTTGTTTGTTTTTGAGGGCATAGAGGAAGAGAAATAAATTTTAAAGAAGCTTTCTTTTTTCTACTATTCTATTTCCCTTGAAACACACTTTATGTGATTTGCTAGGAGGTGAACAAGGAGCTACTAGAATACCCTACCTTCACTTGTGCCCTTTAAATGCAGTGAAAAACCCAGAGAGCAGTTACACTCCTGGGGCTCATGAGTGTGAAGGGAGGTGGCTCATGTCTGCGCCTTCCTGCCTGGGCTAGGCTGCTCCCTGCGTCTGACCTGGTGTCCACAGCATCCCGCAGTGGGCTCACCAGGACCACTGCTCCATCGAGTCTCTTCAGTCATCCCTGGCGGCCCTATTTCTCAGATACTGTGAGTGTTCTAAAAGTCTGGTTGCCCCATTGTTACTCCTGTTCCCAAACCAGCTCTGTGAGAGGAGAAAGGGGGAGGGAGGAAGCCCCCCATACGCTACAGTGACCCATGCAGGGGAAGTGGATGGGTCTCCACTGGATGCTGAGGCTGCTTCTGGCAAGAGGCTGAGGCTGAGGCTGGAGAGAGCTGGGCAAGGGGAGAGAGCCAGCAGATTGTTTCTGGGTAGAATTTCTAGACAGGCCGTAAGACAGAGCACAAAGGTGCCTTCTGCATTTCACTGTAGTTGTTGTTGACCTTTAGTGAGACCGGGCAAAATCACTCTCTCATGGCCCTCTGCGCCCACCCCTTTTTACAAAATTGTTTTTCCTGACTTTTCCAAAATGAAGTTTGGCAAGTCCAGCCCTAACAGCTGCCCGGCCTACTGCAGGAAAACAATGTGTCTCCTTATGGCCCCTAAAGCAGCGCTGGCAATTAATCTATTGATCGCAGTAGAAAACCCTATTGTATCAAGGCTGCGGAGAAGGCTGGGTCCTGCCCCTCCCGCCTCCACAGAAGGCGACATTGAAGTCAGCTCCCAAACTGATGGCAGGATATGGCCCCAAAAAACTCCAAATTAAAGGGGCCCAGAAAAGAAGTCAATGGGCTGTGGGGTACTAGGAGAATGAGGAGGGCAGGGGCCTCCTGGGGCCTGGGGGAGGGGGAGAGTGGCAGGTCATCTGCATCCAGAGGGTTTCCTTCACCCTTGACCCTGGTTTTCCTTGGTGTCCTTGCCCAGCTTCAGACCCTACGCTGTCAAGTTTGTGGGTTGCTTGACCTTTAGTGGCTGCTGCTGTGGATTAAACTGAATGATGCTCCATGCCCCCATGTGGGCTGGGTTCCATCTCAGGTGCTTCCTGGCAGCTTCCTATAATCTCCGGGCTCCAGGGCAAGTGAGGGGAGAACAGGGCTTTCAGCCAGGAGTAGAGGCCTGCTTCACCAGCTTTCAGAGTTAAGGAGAGTAGAGTTGGAGAGCTTCCCCAGGCACTGGGTAGAGGAAGAGTTAGATCCCCCTCGCTACCTGGGTCCATGCTCCCTTCCGTGAGGGTGGGCTGGAGGACTGCGGCTGGGCATGTGGGCTGAGCGTGGCCTGTAGTGGATGCAGTCTTCCTGGGGCACCCTGCATGCTGTGGGTTCCCATGTGCTGCTCGGTCCCCAGGAAGCCTGTTGCTGGCGCCTGTGCACGCCTTCTGCTCTACTTTACCCTGGGCACTTTCTTCTAAACAAATGCACAACGACTATTCGAGGAAATGCTTACCCTCCAAGAACACTTTCCACTGAGTCCTGGGGGTGGGATTATGTCCATTTTACAGGTGAGGAAGCCGAGACTCCACAAGGTGAGATGACATTCCTGAGGATGCACAATATGAAGTGGTTTTTCAAACCAATAGAAATGCAAACTCCGGAAGCCCTGGGATCCTGGCAGCCGTACCTCCATGTCTTCACCTTGGATAGCACCTGGCATGTAATTTAACTAAATCAAGTTAGCAATAGATCCAACTACTTTTTGTTCTTTTCTAGGATCCTTGAGGCCCTGACTCTCTGCCTGGTTGCTCTGTACTACTCACGGTCCTTCTGCAATTCAGTAATCATTCTAGAAGGAGCTTCTGAGGAGATAGGTTCACCCAGCGTCTCAGTGAGCTGATTCTTGCTCTGAATAACAAGGGCTCCTCTCCTCTCTATTCCTTGCAACCTCTCTGTTACTCCTGGCAATTCTTTCTTCCAAATCCACGTCATACATGGGATGTAGGATTGGTGAGATTCTTATAGCTCACACTGCTGAACTTCAGGATCTGGGAAGGGCTCAACTCAAGATGTTGCTCTGGGTGCTCCTGCTGAAGGCTTCTGCAGTTCAGAGGCTACATGGTCCATCCAGGTAGTGCACTGGTCAGCCCACTCCACCTCACCCAGATGGGATGCCTCTGGACCCAGAACCATGGGGCAGAGAGCTATCTGAATGCTCACAGCCGCTCTGAGGGCTAGGTGTGCCTGCCCTGTGGCCCTGCAGGGGAAGCTAGGGTAGCTGCATCACTCGCTAGTGAATGACGGAAATGTGCTTAGTGTGGGTGCCAAGGTGCTGCTTCCCCGCCCCCCCCCACCCACACCGGCCCTGTGCAATTGCCCTGGAGAGAGTGCAGAACTGGAGCAGAGCTCTGGCTTTTGTTCTCACAGCTCCCCTCACCCCAAATGTCTAGAGCCCCAGCCCTTTATCTAGATCCTCAAAGCCTTCCAGGCACTGGACTGCAGAGCAGGGCACTGCCTGCAGAGGCTGGAACAATGCCAGCAGGGTTTATGCCTAATTCTGAGACCTGGTTAGAAAAAAAAACAAGTTTAAATAATAGGAGGAGAAACTATGCACTCATAAAATATGGGCGCCTGTGGTCAGCCTCTGCCTTGGGGCTGTGGACTGTGCACACCCGGGCTGCCGCAGGAGATGAAAGGGGGTCTCTTGACATTTCCACCTATTGTCTGCATTTCTCCCTGCTTGGTCGCCATCGGATCTGCTATGGAATTTCGTTCATGTGGAGCTTCCCCTGCCCCAAAAACAACTCAGACAGGAGAGCTAGTGGAACGGGGCAGGAAAGGCTTTCAGCTCCCTTCTGTTGTGTGACTTGGAGCGGTGGCTATTTCCAGCTGAGTGGGTTTGAGCTCCAGAGGGGAGACACATAAGCTGGCCTTCATGGGCATGGGGGCTCGGCTTCTAACAAGGGTCCCTGAGAGCTCCACTGTGCAGTGGGAACTGGAAGACCCGAGCTGAAATCCTGATTAGTGTACAACTATTTGCATGACTTTGAACAAAGTAGTTCATATCTGTAACTGTCACCAAGCTTATCAATGCAAATAGGAATCCTGCCTATGTTTTCTTTTCATGAGAGTTTTTAAAAGAGAGGAGCTGTGAGCGTGTGTCTCACCCCTTTTTCTCCCCTGGCACATCCCTTTCAGCTGCATGGTCTCCGACAGGAAGTTTTGTGGTGCCTGTGTGGAAGGCACAGGAAACTAAATGAGAAACTGAGCACCAGCACCTCCACTACCCGATGAGAACTGTACATATGTTTGCTTGTAGCCAGACTGTGGAGCAGTAATTTGTAGTAGATACCTAGAAAAGACTAAGGTATCTGCCCATTAGGGTTTTCCACATCCCTCCTAGCCTTAAGCAGAGTGATAAGTAAGATAAGCCTGTTGCTTAATAAACCACCTGTTTTATTCCAAGTGCTGTGGGAATAAGATATGGTTTAATCCCTACAACTGTGTTCATGAGTGTCTTCATGACTCCCAATTGGGGGGGTGGGATGGTAGAACATGGTCTTGACCTATAGGTCTAATTTCTTGAATTTCAGGTATGATTTCTGAACATGTAAATGGAAATACTAATGGTTACCTGAAACTCTGGAACAGTTACGTGAAAAATGTTCAGAAAAAACTGCAGAGTGTGCTTGCTGTGTGGGAGATTCCCCTCGTGAGAGCCTGAGAATGCTGGATGGAGAGGTTTGTAGAGAGCAGCCAGTTACAGGGAGACTTAGAGAAAGCAGTGGAGGATCACATGGGGCCTTCCCCATGGGCGCCGCTGGCCCCGGGCCTGAGGGTGAGCTGGGGGCACTCATGGAACTAGCAGAGTGGGGACATGAAATGGGTGTGCCTTTGGTAGAAGAAGGCAGTGGATGCAGAGGGTTCCCCTGAGGAGCTCCAGGGGCCTTATTCCAAGCTTCTGAACATTGGTGGTTGTGCTGGCCAGCAGAAAGTCCAGCTGCACTGTCAACATCCTGGGGTACAGTGTCCATGCAGGAAGTGGGTCCAGCTAGGCAAATACAATGTCCAGTAGAGTGCTTCCTAAATACATAACCCAGATTCCACTCTGAAATTGCTTATAGCCCATCAGGAAGATCCAACTTTGACTCCAGGCTCATCCTACAGGAGGGTGGGGGGACCCCAGGGTTAGAGGGCTGAGCTATAGCAGTTGCCATTTCACATTGGCCACAACCCATAGGGCTGCCCAGTTATCTCACAGCCTCGATTCTCCAGTGCAGGCAGTGGAACCTTTCCTTAGGTGCTGCATCATCTGCTCTTCTTGCTTTGGCAGGGCTGCCTGATTCAATTGCTCATGCTTGGCAGTCCCTTTGTAGCACTGTCATGCTGCCACGCTTTTCTCCTGCCTTTCCCCTTTCACCCCAGCCCTCAGCGCAGACCCCACATCCCCCAGGAATCCCTCTCTGCTCATCCCATGCACCACATTAGCGCAACTTTCCCTGCACCTCTGCAGCTTGGAGCTTACTTGTCTGGAAAGGCATATGCTGTCCTACAAATATTTCATTCAGCAAACACTTACCCAAGTGTCTGTTGAGTTCTTGGCACTGTGCAAAGAATGGCTAGAGAAGAATAATGGGTTGGTTTTGCTTTTAAAAGTCCCATGTTATTCCCAAGATTAGAATTCTCCTCTTATTTACCTCTCAGCCCCTGCATTGTGAGTATGCTGAGAGCAGGGAATCTGCTCCTTTATCTGTGGTCTCAATGCTTAGCACCAATGTGGCACTGAGTTATTTGGAGCTATGAAAACATGAAGGAGCAGAAAGCAAGGCCAGAAAGAAGAAATGAATTAAACGAATCCACAATTGCTTGCTGAATGCCTGAACAGGCTCTGCTGGACAATGAATCACACAGTCCACACATAGTACAGAGGTGTGTGTGTGTGTGTGTGTGTGTGTGTGTGTGTGTGTGTGTCTGAATTAGTGGCATCTACAGAGGACAAATCAGAGAATGTCCATTTTGGTCAGCTTCTTGAACTGAACTATTCAGATTCTAGAGCAGAGACAATAAAGGATTCTTCAAACAATTTTTGAAAGCAGGTGATTTTTGCAATTGAGGGTTGTAGGCATATGGTATTTAGATGATATAATTTCTTTAATTGAAAGTGTTATCTTAATCAGAGAGTTTTGCAAAACCCCCAAACAAAGACATCTGTTGCTGTTTTTGTTCTTTTCCCCAGCAAACAATCTGATGGTGAAAAATAGGAACAACTAAATGGAACACCAGGGAGAAAAACAAACCCTTACCTCTTTAAGAGGGGCGCAGCCAACCAAAGTACAAAGCAAGCAAGCTGTTTCTGAACAGAGGCTTCTGCAAGCTCTCAGGTCATTATAACTCTACTTTTATATCCATAATTATTAACACAGCCGGCGGGCCGAGCTTGTGGAAAATTCAGTGTGCAGCTGTGGTCCACAGTCTTTATTTGTTGTCAGTTCCATGCAGTTTGTACCTTGGCTAAATTTGAGACCAGGCCTTCCATCCACATGCTTCCTGGACAACTTCTGGTGTCCCACAAGCCCCCCAACTCAGGTGGTGAATATTGTTCCTGTCAGCCCCTGGAGCCTGCACCTCTTCCCGAATTCATCAGTTTGGGATCCTGTCCTTCACCCATGCACCCTCTGCAGGCTCCTCCTTTTTCTAGGCCTCAGTTTGACCTTGACCTGACTGATCCAGGAAGCAGGACTCACTTTACATGTTTAAAAAAGGAGGCCTTAATAGAGGAACTCCACAGGGAGAGGAGGGCAGCATTCATGGAATGACAAGGCTATCAAGGTGCCTGGAGAATAGCAATAACTGCGGGCTATTATCAGGTCCAGGACTGAAGGGACAAGGAGAGAAATGGAATTAGTGCAGCCCAGTGGGAGCCAGCAGCATGGAGAAAGGGCTTCCCCAGAGAGGGGTGTGGAAGCAGGGCAGGAGCAGGTGCGAGGTCTTGAGATGGCCCCTCTGTCTACCTTTCCCTGGCTGGTGTTGCCCATGGGTGAACCCAGAGACCCAGAGCAAGAGGGCCCAAAAGATGCAGTCTGCAAGGGTCAGCCTCCTGGGGACTAGAGCAGGGCAGGAAAGGGCTGGGCATGTATCTGGGGCTGTGGAAAGGAAAGACTGAATAACCAGCCTCTCCCTCTTATTCAGCCTGCGCTCTGCTAAGCATGTACCAGTTCTAGAACACTGATGATGTCTCTCCTCACTCTGAACAAATCTAAGAACTCCCGTGTAGCAGGGCATGTCAGAGCTCCTTATGTTGGTGTTTAGACTCTGGTTGACCCCTGCTGACCTCTAGTGCTAACTCCCACAACCCCTGGTCCTTACACAAGCCCTCAACTCTCCCACATGGCTTCCAGACCTCTGACTACGCTGTGCTTTTCAGTTCAGTGAGCTTCCCTTTCTTTTGCTGGAATCTTTCTCCTCCCCAGCCAACTCTTCTCAACACTATCGGACCAATGCTAACTTCAAGTCTTCCTTCAAGACCTGCTTCAGATGGTAGGGTCTCTGGGAATTGGTCTCAAGCCTCTTTGGCCTCAGACCTGAATTAATTGCGCTATCTTTGAACAGTCTCCGAATACACTTTGTATTTTTTTTTTTTTTTTTTGTATCAAAGTTTGATACTGGATCTTGTGCTTAACAGGCAGGCACCTGTGCCACTGAGATATCTCCCCAGCCCCATTTTATACATTTCTCTTTTTCTACTATTGACATGGTTTTGCATTTTGCAGGGTCCTTTGGGGAAAATAAATTTTACTGCATATATTTGAGATTTACGACATGCTATTATGAGACACATTTGATAGTTTTTACTATAGTGAAGTGGATTGCCACTTAACAGGTACCTCTTGTGACAAGAGCAATTAGAATCTACTCATTTAACAAGAACACCCAACCCAATGTCTAGTCCGTATGTGTGCCAGTGTGTTTATATAGCTGCCCTTCTGAGTCCTGTGACTAACTTCTCCCTATTCCCTCTCACCCACTCCCCACCAGTGTGAATGAAACCATTCTTTCATTCTCTATTTCTATATATTTGAGCTCTTTCTTAATATCCTACATAAAAGAGAAATGATGACGCAATATTTTTTCTCTTGCTGTCTGCCTTATTTCACTTAGCACAATGCCCTCCAGGTTCCCCAAGTTGTAGCAAATGGTAGGGTGCCCTTTTCAGGCTAAATGATATTCCACTGTATACATACACACACTACCTTTTATGAAATGTTTTCTCATTGACAGACATCTAAAGTTTTTTCCATATCTTGGCTATAATGAATATGCATAGTCCACAGGGGAGTACAGATGTCTTTACCCTCTATGGGTATATATCGGGAAAAAGGGTTTCTGGGTCATACAGCAATCTTATTTTAAGTTTTTTAGGAACCTCCATAATGGTTGTTCCAACCTCCACACCCACCAGCCATGTACAGGGTTCCCTTTGGAGATCCACCCGTCACATACATCCCTTGCCTTGTTGCTACCAGCCTGCCAGGTGAGGTGACAACTGGAGTGGTTTAGGTGAATGTTGCCATGTTTGAAGCAACATCTGTTGAGGTCCTTTCCCTGTTTCTATTATTGAACTGAGCTGCCTTGGCACATGCCTGTGTCCTCCTGAGGGACTGGCAACTCCCTGAAGTGTGGACTGTACTTTCTTCATCTTGAGGTTCCAATTAGCAGCCACAAAACCAGAAGTATTAAAGTCTGTTCAGTAGACATTTAAGGAACAAAGAAAAGGACAGAAAGGAGGAGGGAATGGGAGGAAAAGAAGAAGAAAGGAAGGAAAGGAGGGGGGGGCAGAAGAATGGAAGGGAGAAAAAGAGGAAGCAAAGAGGGAAAAAGGAAGTGATTCCAACTGCTTAAAGCAGTTTTAAATACGTTGCCAGCTCTGATGTTCTCTAACTCAAATGTTGGGGTATAGATGATCACTGATTTTCAGAGGGGAGAGCAGTTTGTGGTTACAGCTAGACAAGATGAAGGGTTTAGTGGGTCAACTTCTCTGCATTCACTTGGCCATTTTTAGTAGTTTTGATTCATTGATTGACATCTTCAAGCTCAATTAACTTATATGTTCAAGCTAGCATAAGGCAGAAATATCTCCCACATAGAGAAAATTATCTTCTGGGTTCTTAGAAATGTAAAGGCAAGTTCAGGAAGCATCTGGAGCCCTCCTTCTGAAGTCTGCTGTCATGCAAGTGTCACCCACTGCTGGACTCAAGAAAGAGCACTGGTTCTTCCCCGTGGTGGTTCACTCCATCAAGCTAACCTTTCCCATCTTGGGGAGACTCTGGTTACCACAAACTTCTCCCTTCAAGTGGAATCTTTGTGATCTTATCATATTGGCTACTGGGACCACCCAGGAGGCCAATGCCCGCTCCATGTAATGAAGACAATTCCATTGCCCTTAGCTATTTCTCCTCTACACCCCCATCTCCTATGTCCTAGGAGAAAGACTCTGAGGACTCTGAGATCCTCCGATGCTGCTGGTCTGCTTTACTCAGGCCTGTAGTAAGGGTTCTATATGTCTCCTATGACACCAAGGAGGTCGTCGTCATTCATCTAATATAATGACCTCTGTAGCAGTCCAGATAAGGGTACCAAGGCTCTAGGAGGAGGGAAGGTCAGCTCCCCTAACTCACATACATTGCTGGGGCCATACCCAGGCGTGCCTGACCTCTAGAAACCCTGTGCTTTGTAATGATAATTTTTCTTCCAATCTAATGCAAAATGTCTGAATGCATGACCTCTAAGAGTAAGGCCAAAGATAGAACTGAGGGGTACACTGGTCAGATTTCCTAACTCAACT
>PVKN010008865.1:0-24547 GCA_004027915.1 Capromys pilorides | reverse complement strand
GGCCCTGCTAGTTTAAATTTGTTTTCCAACTTCATTGCTTTTCCATTGAACTTATGCTAATGTGGTATTCTCTCAGTAGCCTTAAAATTTGAGTAAAACAATGATTTAATTTTTTGATAGAAAAAGCGCCTATTTTCATTGTACTTATTCAGTTTTTGTCTTCAACAACTCATTATGTTTCTACTCTTCTTGTTCCAATGAACAAGACAGCAGTTTCTGTTTCGAGGCCAGTTATGTCCACAGCCGCTTCCGAGGGTTTCCTTGGTAGCACTCCAGGAAGGCCTCCCCTTCCCCCTTCTTGACACTTGTCTTAAGCGTCATGATTTCATCCTGGTGTCTGAAGTCGGTGCCTGATGAGCCTCAGGTGAAGTTTAAACCGGAAGTTGGTGGGTTCCAGTGGCTAGAGTTAGAGACAAATTCTTTAGATTGCTTTATGTGTTGTAAGTGCAACTTAGTTGTCACATTACTTTGGAAGAATCCAGTTGCTACCTCTTTGGATTTACACTTGGCTATAAAGTGTACCAGGTTGAACAAAACTTCTAAATTCTGATCGCTTTAATCCACACAAGTAAGATATCCATGTGTCCATCCATGCACAGATTATGTATGCATAAAATTATGTAATGAATATATTGACTCATGTGTATGCATACACTTGTTAGTGTCACTGCTGATTCTCACAGAACTTGAACTTTGGTGTGTGGGCAGTGACACGATTAGGTTAATTAACAGGACAGAGGAGGCAGTAAGGACTTGTAGAAAAACAAGACTGAGCAAGGGAAGAGAGATGAGGGTGCATGTGTGCCCTGCTGAGCTGCCACTCCAGCTAGGGGTGTGAAGGCAGGAGGAGGGAGAGTGAACCTCACAGCTGCCAGCGAGGCCAGGGAACAGGAACTACAGAGGTCCTAACCCCTGAACATGGCTGATGAGTTAGAATTGCAGGAAGGAGAGGAATGGGGCTGAGCCGAGAGGTCCAGGGGAGGTGCCCCGTTGGGTGCCAGGCGTGAGGTCTGCTCTTGCTGACGTCACTTCCTTTTTTGAGAATGGGCTTGTGACACTTGCGTGACATTTACCTTGGTTTGGTGCTGTTATGTGGCCGGTTGAACATTTCTTCTGAAACTCTTAAGCCCAATACTGACTTAATGTGTGTTGCTAAAGCAAAACTGTTCTCACGTCCACCATGTAGAGCCTCCTGCAATCCTGTGAATTTCCTCATGGGTTGTTATTGTTCTAAGCTATTACACAGCCTAAAAGCCATTATCTAGCTTAAGAAGCATTCATGGTTCAAACAGACAGGAGATACTAACAGGTCTGTGCACCAATTAACTGTAATTTAGTTCTGCTTAGGGCTTGTTAAGGAGCCACTCTTATTCGTGCGTCTTACCCTTCTAAAACAGAGAGTTTAGGCAGGAATCTTCTGATCTTGAGCTCTGTGTACCCACCATTTGTTGTGCAGTTTTGATAAATGTTAGCAACACATCTTTCTCCCACCATCTGGAGCTGTAAATCAGCTGGACCTCCGAGTGGGTACCTGGTATATCCCATTTTGAAAGTCAGTTATCTCTGAATTTTATACTTCTTGTTTTGTGTAAGTGCAGATGCTGCCATTATTAAGGTCCTTTGAGTTGGGATTTACCAGGTATTGAGGACAAAAGCTTCGAGAAACCCAAAATGACAGGAGAGGATCTGTTCTAGAGTCTTGGGCCCTGGCCTAACCCAGAGGGGGAAGGGCCACGCAGCGGATTCCTAACAAGCGCCTGAACTGACTAATGGTTGGCCCTGTTGTCGGTGCAGAACCCAAACGTAGCTGCTGTCAAGTGTTGCCCGCTGTACCCAGCTGCATGTGCTGTGCTTTCACACGAATGGCAGAACAGCAGCTTTGTGTATAGCAGCAACTCTGCAAACACAGAAGTGATACAGCGCATTATGACTTTATGAGGGTTTCAAGGCAGTAACATTTTTCAGCTCCATCATCGTCTTTTGTGACCAAGAGCACAGATGTGATCCATCACTTACTGAAGCATCACTGTGGGGACAGGGAGATAGCTCAACGGTGTAAGCACCTGCCTGGCAAGTACAAGGTCCTGAGTTTGATCCCCAGTATACTGGAAAAAATCAAAAACAAAAACATCACTGTTCACTGCATGGCCATAATAGAATCTGCTTTACTGCTTTCTAAGTCGTTTTGGTGTATGACTGTAATATAACCTATTTCACTGTTTCATAAAGTTGGAGCTGGGAGATATGCCCTAAATCATACCTAATCTGATTAAGATAGAAGTTATGATGATTGAGAGGCTTGCTAGTTAAAAACTCACATAAGGGAAAAATTGTAAGGAAGTGTATTGCTTTTGTATGTATATATACATTGTTTTTTTAAAATGTATTTGATTGTTTCAGGGTCTCAGTACTCAGCTTGAACTCGTGGTGATCCTTCCTCTTTCAGCTCCTCAGCACTGGGGCATATGTCACTACATCCGGGCTCTGGCCAGCTTAGCCCACCCTGGGGGCTGGGGCTGGCATGGTGTGTGGTGCCAGGGATTGAACTGAGGTCCCTGCACTTGCCTAAGCTTGCCTAAGCAGGTGTTTTAGTCTGCTGAGCTATCTCGCCAGCCCTGTGTAGTAGTTTAAGAGTTGACAAAAGGTTCAGATGTGTTCTTTTAAGAGAACCTTTAAACATGCCATGAGAAAGGTCAGGTTACAGCTCTTGCCTTTTTAGGAGAAGAGAATGAGACCTTGTTAACGTCTGGAAGCACTCAGTGCTCAGGCAGGACTTGAACCAGGCACTTGAGCAGTGAGGTCAGGTTTGGAAGCTGGCTGTGTTGCTCGGCAGCCCTTAGACTACTTCCTTTCTGTTCGGATAACTGGGACCTGGAAAAGGCAATTTTAAGTGATTCCTGTTAAAATGGGAGCCCAATCCTTTTTGTAGTGTTTATCCTTTAAAAAGATTTGATTGATACTCAGTAGCCTTTAAAACAATTGGATTGATACCCATTTTTTAAAAACAATGAAAATTGTGATGCCAGTTTCTTTGATCCTGCATGGGGCTTGTATTCCAGTAACAACTGTGTGCTAAGTCTTAGAACCAAGCATGGGTCGAGTAGCTTCAGTGTGCAGCTCCCTGGACGACTTGGACGTCTGGTAACATCTCCCACTGCACACTGCAGCACTGCCCTCCAGAAGGCTTTGCACAGTTGTCTGACAGCGTCTTGGTTGGTCCATCTCTTTGATGATGGGTTTGTCGCGCCAGGGCTTTATGGTGATTGGAGTGCTGCTGCTTCCGGTTCGTGACCTCCCACACCTACCACGGGGCCTCACACTGTGATCCGGAGCTGACTGTCACAGCGTAGGTGATCACTGATCATGTTGGACGTGTCTAATACTCAGAAAGTGAGACCAGCACCCATTTGTGTAGTGGGCAGGGATAGGGTATTTAAGAGAAGGGACGGAAGTTACTTTTATTTTTGGTACTGGACTTTGTACTTGCCAGGCAGGCTCTTAGGCCACTGAGCTATGTCACTGGCCCAGTGGGAATGGACGGATGTAAAAGTGATCATTTCGTTCACCAGTGATTGTTTTTATGCTCTCGCCACTTGGTTTGCCTTCTCTTATACTGTTTTAGTGGCTTTGGTGATGAATGCTAAATGTTGTGTTCAACTGTCAGCAAAGTGCATAACTTATTTCTTCTTAAAGATGAACTTGGATAAGTATGTAGTGTCCATAGCATTCTGCAGGAGGGACTACATATCTGAGTATCTCTATCTCATCTCTATCAGTTACTTAGGATCCACTTGGGTACAGAGACAGGTGATACTAGAAGGGGTCCACTCTGATAATGGACCTTAGGAAGGAGACATTGACAAGACTGAAGCTCAGCTCTAGGAGGAAACCATGTTGATCTTGTCAGATATATACATGAATGACAGTTCAGTAGGACTTTGCTGTCCCTCTAGCCCCTCTTCACTAGAGACAGGTAGGAACGCACAGATAGGGTGTGGGAGGGTCCTGCTGTCTGTGTCATGTCTGTGGCCTGTCATGTCTTCTGCACCTGTTCTTTGGATGCTCTTGTACACCTCAGAATCCCGTGTTCTCAGGCTTTGCCTCTGCGAATATTTGAAGGTCCCGCTGAGCACAGCCTTTATGGGGCCATCTGTGTAGGACACAGGAAGCCGTCTGTGTGTCAGCCGGGTCTCTTTGGCCCTGTGTTTCTCCCTAGCCAGGGACTGCAGAATGCCGCTGGGCTGAAATCAACCTGCAGAGCCATTTGGTTTTGCATGTGGTGCGGTGCCCTGAAGTTCTCCAACTGGAACTCTCCAGGTGAGACCAGGCTGTGCGGCGCATCCCTTCCCCCACAGCTTGAATCCCCCAGCTTCACGTTTTGTGCATTCATCTCTGGCTGTAACTTGTTCTGAATCTGAGCATTTGTTTCCTGTAGCTCCTGGGCGGGGTGCAGGGGTCACTGAGGACTTTGAAATGTCTTTTGTGGGCAGGACTACTTTTTTGCTAGTGCCAAGATTGAAAATGCTTTTCCTCCACCAAACCCTGTAAAGGCTTTTCTCTTGTATGCTTCAGCATCGGGTCCTATCAGTTGGGGCTCTCACTGCTAGCTTTGAGTAGTAAAGTCTCACTATTCTGTGGACTAAGGGAAAGGTGGGGAAAAAAGTCTCAATTCATTTCTTTGATTGATTCCAGAAAATAAATCAAACTTTCACATAAGTCTGCTTTTAGTAATATCTAAGCTTCCATTCACCTAAAAGTGTTAATTTCTGGGATTAGTGTTAATCCTTTTCTTCATAGACATCCACAAACAAAATCCCTTGGGGACTGCTTCTGATCTCTGAGAGGTGAGCTACACGGAGGAGGCCATGTGCTTTAGATCAGGTGGGACTGGTTCTGTCTCCTGCATTTCCTAGCTCAGTGACCTTGAGGAACATGAGACTAGTGGTATCTGCCCCCAGGATCACTATGTAGATTGCATGAGATTACGCACATAAGCATGCACCTACAAGCGAAGTTTTGTATCAGGGCCTCATACAGATTATGTACCCACCCACTTTGAAGGAAATCCATTCCCCATTTGCTTGGTGAATCATTTCTAAGGGACTGGAAAAAAATATGATTATATAAGCCCTGTTTCTCAGCCATTGTTCCAAATTCTAGGCAGCCGTTGAATGTCACAGGATATATGTCATAGTGGGGTGGGGAAGATGCAGGAAGAATCCATTCCCTATGAGATGAGCAGCCTGTGCATTGCTGGTTTCCTGCCCCTGGGCCTCAGAGAACATATATTGGGTCTGTGTCTATGTGTACCCACCAAACCCAGTGCTGCCTCCTTTGGACCTTTGATGCCACAGGTGGTGCATATAGACCAGCCCTACGTGTAGGCGTCCCCGTCCCCTTGAGTACTACCTAGGAATATTAATAAAACAGCAGTACAGATATTAGAGGTTCAGGGAGCTGTAGGCCCAGGGACTTTTTCTTTGGGTTCTCATTGAAAAACAGCCCATGGCCTGTACTGGTTATTTCAGCAGAGATGCAGACATGCAAGGGCCCTCTCCCATTAGCTTCAAATGAATCAGTCCGTATTGATCTGACCTTTGTAGGTCCCAGAAGCAAGGCCCATCCTAAGAGCTGATTACTCAGGCTTCTTGCTGTTAATTTCTTATCCACAGAGCTTGTACGCTCAGTTCCAGGAGCAATATGGTATGCCGCGCGAACCCCTGACCCTTATTTTCTCCTCTGCACCAGAGTCTTTTAGGTTTAATCCCCAGCCTGCTGACCTGCCCAAGGTCTACCCATCAACTAAGAGTGACTATTTACTTGTTATCTATTTACAAATAAATGGAGTTGGTTTTGTTTTTGGTGGTACTGGGGATTAAGCCCGGGGCCTCCCGTGGGCTAGGCAGGTGCTCTACCATTGACATCCCCAGTCTCTCAGTGGGGAATGCAGCTTTGCTTTTGGTCTTTTTGTAAATGTTAGCCTTCATTTGCTAAATTAGTTCTCACTCATAAATTAAAGTATATGTGTGGTTTTAGCTTTACAGGCTTGGTTATTTTTGAATTACCAGATAGCATCTCCTGCTGGAGTCCACAAACTGGTTTTGTGTGCTTGCTGGCTTGTTTTGTTTAGGGCTTAACCACTACTGAGGACCTTCTTAAATTACATATGGTGCTGTGTTCAGGTGAAAATCCATTTAGAAATCCAGTCCTTGGTTATTTTTATTGTAATTATTGACGTATATTATATAAATTAATAGGATTCACTGTGATATTTTCATCCATGCATACCTTGTGCCTGAGATGTGTCTGCTTAGATGATTATTAATTAGAACTTACCTTGTGTATTTTGGAGGAGAGCTGTAATTGTTTTGCATGTGAAGGAGGAGCATGGCTAAGAGCTGGTTAGCTTTTGAGTGGGTTTGTATCGTCTGTTTTAGCCTGTTCTCTTCTGCCTGTGTGTTGTGCTGTGTGTATCTGCTGGGCTGGTGGAGGATCAACTGCTGTGGTCTAGCCTGGCAGGCCTCACCACCGTATGTTAAAGGCTGTCGTCATGACAGTGGTTTTAGGAAATTCTGCAGCTTGTGTGTGTGTGAGCCGGGTCTAGCCCAGAGTCTTTGCTTCTTGTGTCCAGCACCACCTGTGGCTGGTAGAATATGACAGAGAGGATGGTTGTGGCTGAGTAACTGCTTCTGCAGCCCTCTCTGTATTCTCTGATGCTGTCCTTTCCTTTCTCTCAGAGCTTCCCTAGGCCGTTTCAAAGATGAGTCCCTGTTATCGAGGCACTAGACCTTCATCCTCCGAGGATAGGTACAGATAAGCGCAGAGCTCAGGGCCAGCTCCCTTGGGCAGCTGTACTTACTGCTTTGATCATCTTGCGCTTCTCATGCTCACCATTTTGCCTAGCTAATCTCAAGCTCTATGAACTGCTGGATCCCTTGGGCTCATGAAGCTTGCCTTAAAAAGCTGTGGTTAAATTAGTTTTGGAAGTGTGAGATGATTGCAGAGGTACAGGGAGCCTAAGACAGGCTAGGTATTGTCCTCTGGTTAACTACTTTGGATATCAGGACTTCCAGGTCTCCTGCACAAAGTACCAGGGCTCAACAGGACCAACGCTTAGTGATCTCCAAGAGACAGTCATGGTGCACTAGCAAGGGCCTTTGCCATGCAGAGCTCGGAGTGGCTTCCACGGCCACCACCTTCATTCCCAGTCTTTATTCATGTGCCTGTGTCAGAGTCTTGTGTTATTTTCAGTGGCCAAGATAGCAGTGTTGTGAGGATGTGTGCAACATGAAGTAACTACGCACGCACGTGTGTGTGTGTGTGTGTGTGCACGTGCATGCGCACACACTCACACGCCCCCTTAAAGTCACTTTAGAAGGAACAGTGGATGCTGCTGGGCAGTTAACACTCAGGGTCCCTCTCCCCATCAGTCATACATCTATCTACTTATCAGGGCTTTAAACTGGTGGATTAGTTCTTGAGTCTTCTTGCTTAAAACCTATATGGGGACTTCATTTGTGGTCATATCACCTTATTAAGGATTGGATTTACCTTCTCACCTGGAACACAAACTATGGACAACGGGCTGGCCAAATAGCTCAGTGGATTAAAGTGCCTGTAAGCAGGTGTAGGAGCCCAGGGTTTGATCCCCCCAGGCCTGCCGTGGTGGCGCACACCTGTAATCCCAGCTGTTGGGAGGCCACAACCAGGCAGATCACCACGAGTCCAATCTAGTGGTGAGACCCTGGACACCTTGTAAACCCTTCCCTAAAATACAAAACAACAACAAAATATGGACAAAATAAATGAAAATAATTTGGACTATATCTGGATATCATGAAAGCGAAAGTTACTGACTCCTGAGAGGTAGGATAGTAGTGATAGGAGAGTTTCCAAGGCGTAGAGCAGAAAAGAGGAGTGTTGAGAAAATAGATCTGAGCGACAGAGACCAAGTCCAGCAGTGACTACGGGTAGAGCGCCAGAGAAGGGCCAGCCACACAAGTGGGGCATAGGAGATTCACAAAGTATCCATCCAGAGTTTTCTGTTGAGTGCTGACCTGTGCGGAGAAGCTACCTGAAGTAGCAGAATCATCTCAACAGATCAGAGAGGACTTTGAGAAGTTTGCTTCTCTGCCTTTTCCTGTCACCTTTTCCTCCCTTTTGATTTTTTCCTTCAACCTGTAAACATGGCCAAGCCTCCTCCTCCTAAAACACTTAACTATCAGCGCCCCCTTGAGGTGCTTTCCAATTTGCTTCCTCCTCCTCATCCAGATGTTTTGAGGGCGTATTCTGGGCACACTGTGCCCATTGCTTTCCTATCTGCTTTCTCTTCCAGCCAGGCCATGAGGTCTTCGAGTCCCTGCTCCACTGATCTGCTCGAAGAGATCTTGATGAGGTCACTGACAACATCTGTATTGCCCAACCCAACCTTGGACATCTCTGTTGCCTTTGATCCTCATCGTTTCCTCCCCATCAGAACCTTACTGAGACGTTTTACTCCCACAGTCCTCCTATCTCCCAGTGTATCCTTCTGTTTCTTTAGCTTTCTCACTTGTTCAGTTCACGTTATCTAACCCTCTCTCAAATCTTTCCACAAACTGGGTGATCTGGTTTGGGCTGGGAATTCTCTCTGTCCACAGTTCTCCACCTCTGTCTCTACCTCCTGAGTTTCAGCTTCTTGGGTCAGGTGCATACTGAGCACTACCAACTGGGCATTCATTCATTCACTCATGCATTCATCTGCAAACTTTGTAAACATCCCCACATTTGATTGAGTATAGAATGTAGAATATTATAAAGAAAGTACACCCTCTCTTCTAGGGATGATACTGTTAGAATCCTGTTCTCTCTGTCCTTTTTCTATTTCTTTCATGGGTATCTCTAGTTCTCCTCATGTATCTTAAATGTGGACCCCTTCCTTGTAAGGCTCTTCATCTCCAGGGAATGCTCAGTTATTGCCCTGGTTCTATGATACTTTCCAGCACCTCGGACTCAGACCCCAGCTGTCATGCTGCAGGCTCAGCACCTTCTCTTCAGGCTGTTTCTGTCATTGCATCTTTCTTGAGCTCACCTATCTGCTCACCTGTATTTTGTCTTTCCAACCAAAGTAATAGCAAGTAGAAGTTAGTGGTCTGTTGTGTGACTCCTTACCCTTGCCCTTCTAACAAGGTGATGTGCAGCAGTTTAAGTGAGGTGAAGAGAAGGCAGAAAGAAAAATGGTTTCTGCCACCATTTCCCCATTCATCAAGCAGCTACAGCCCCACCCCAACTTTGACATTAACTAGTCACTTCAGAGTTGCTATTTTTGGAAGAAAGTTTGTGAAGGCTTCCATTTCCAGGGAGGAGAGCTGAAGAAGAGGGTGGCTAGCCAGGAGAGAGCTGTGAAATCCGCTTGACGAGGCCTCACAACTTTTACTTGGTAGACTATGCTTGGTAGACTATCCTTTCCCATTGAGTGCTGGAACCCTTAATTCTATATTGGTTCAGTTCTGTAATTTTGCTGTCACCTTCAATTTTTAAGAAACAATTTAATTGTGGCAACATGCACATGAAAATTTGCCATCTTAAACAGCTTGAAGTGTATAGTTCAGCGATATTAGGTACATTTGCATTGTTTTGCATACTCAGTCTTCAGAAGTCTTTGCATGTTACACAACTGAAACTGTGTACTCAAAAAGAGCAACTCCTCATTCCTTCTCCACCTCATCCCCTGTAACCACCAGTCTACTTTCTATCTCTATGAATTTGACTATATAGCTTTTTTTAAAAAAAGTCTTTTTACTGTTATATTTGTGATACATAATAATTGCATTTATTATGAGAAACATATTCCCACTCACCTTAGTACAGGGTCTCACTATACAGATTGTACTCATAGTGATCTTTCTGTTTTCAGCCTCCCAGGTGCTGAAATTACAGGAGCAGCACCACACCACACCCAGTTTCGATCTCCATCTCAGTGAGCTCTGGGGCTGGGGCCCCACAAGGCTCATCAGGGATCGAACCCTGGTCCCTATGTCTGCCTAAGCAGATCCTTTAATCTCCTGAGCTGTTTGGCTGGCCTCTCTCTCTCTCTCTCTTTTTTAAATGCACAAAGGCTATTTGAAAAGTTCGATTTTGCCAGAATGAAAGGGGCTGCAGAGTTGGAGCAAAGGAAAGGAAAACATGATTGCTAAAAAGAAGAAACCAAGCAGTTTGTATCAAGACAATAGGAAGATCCCTCAAGGGCATCGCAGGAGTCATCTAGTAGTCGTCTGCCATCCCTGGCTCAGATTTGCAGAGTGGTAAAGTTTTCTTTTGAGAAGAGAGGCCCTGAAGCCCCTGCCCCAGAAGGGCCCCTTCGCTGGCGCACTGCCCCTATCCCAGGCTGACATCCACCTTCCTGCCACAAACTCTTTCAGAGTTGAGGGAGTGATGTGGCGTTGGTGGTGGGGTGAGTGGTCTGGTCTCGGGGAAGCCCAGGCAGGGGGAGGATTCCAGGATCTTGGCTTTTCAGTACTTGGTACTTTTCGTCAGCTGAAGTTCTGAGACAACAGGTAAATGTCCACACAACATCCTGTTACATTAAAAAAATTCAAGGGAACCCATGTGGTTATTTTTAAGGGCTGCGCATAGGAGGCCTAAATTCTGTCTTGCTCCCATCTTTTTTTTTTTTTTTTAAATTTAAAAAAATTATTTGTTTATTTGGCACAGGGTCTCACTACATAGCTCAGACTCCTAGTGATCCTCCTGTCTCAGCCTCCCCAGTGCTGGGATTACAAGCTTGTGTCACCACACCCAATTTCCATGGCCAGCAAGGCACAGGGTGCGGTATTGGGGATCAAACCCAGATCCTTGTGCTTGCCAGGCAGGTGCTTAGACTGCTGAGCTATCTCCCTGGCCTAACAGCGTTTGTCTTAAAAGAAAAACATAGTAACACAAGTGCCATAGGTTCGTCACCACTGGGAATTGGGTTTTCAAGCCCCTTGATTAATCTCTGAATGTGCCTTCATTCTCTGCAGACTTGGACTTTCAAGGGTAGACTTCTTGGAGGGCTTCCTCTCATTGTTGGAATCCAGTGTTGCCTTAATGAACAGAACCTTTGTTGCTTTCCTCCGTTCTGGAAGTCTTTCCTGATCTCATGTGATCAGTTTAACTGTAAGTGCCTCATTTCTTGGGCTGTGGGCACAGTGCAGTGCAGAAACCCGTTTACGTGGGCTGGCTTTGTGGTTGCGAATACTTTGAATTAGGAAGGCCATTACTAAATTTCTTTTTTTTTTTTTTTTTGGTGGAAATGGGCCATTACTGAATTTCCTAAGGCCTCACATACACCTTATATTTTATGTCTCTTTTGATTAACAGTCTACTTAATGACAAAATTCAGGAAATTCACTAAAACGTTGAGTTGGAACTTTAAAAATTTATGAAAGTATATAAACAGCAAATGCGTAACAGAATCGTTTTTCAGTCTGAGGCAGTTTTCTTGGTGCATTCTGGATTCATGGGTCTTTATAAGGTAAGGGGCCCTCCTCTGTCCTAGAATTTCAGAACCCACAATTGGGGAATAACTCTAATAGCTTGTTTTCTTTCAAAAATAAAAGAAGAAAGAAGGAAGCCATGCAGCTTTATAGTGATTGAATCTGTTGTATAAGACTCCACAGAAGTCTAAATGTAAGCAGCATCTAGTTTGAAAGTCTTTTTTGTGTTTGTAGTTCGATCGTGAGATTCTTCATGCACGCTTGTAGGGACTGATGGAGTTGTGCTAGCATCACATCTCTGCGGAAAGGGTAAAGGCAAGGCCGTCTGACTGACTCAGTAAAACCTCAACAACGGAGAGTGTGTCTTTTGCCACCTCAGAGGCCAGCTATTTATTGGATTTCTCCACCTGTGGTTATTTCACATCTGCAGTGGTTTCTGGCAAAAGCTCTAACATCTCTCTGCCCTGCTTCGGGCTCTGCTTAACTGAAGCGACTTCTAAACTTGTTGTCACGCACTGTGTACCCCACATGCAGCGTAAGTGGATGTGGTGTGCCAGGTAGAGTTTCAGTAGATCGTACTTGGAAGGACGTTTGTGTTTGACAGGTCAAGCTCATTCATTATTATGTTCTCATGGGCCGGCACTGACCTGTGTCTTACTGATAAAATGGTGAATATGTTAAGTGTTCTTTTCAAAAAGCTCACAGACTTGAGAGGAAAATGGTCTTCTAAATACATTTTAGCATGATGTGCAGTGATTGATATACCAGGGATCTGGGGGCCACCTGGAAGAAGAGAATTGGGTTGAACACGAAGTGGGGCTGACAGAGATGTGGTGCTTCTCTGTCCCTGCCTCTCTGAGGATTAACCTCCACATGGGTGGGGTCAGTTGCTCTTCATTAATGATATCTCTGGGAATCAGAGTAGCAGGAAGTCTCAGTGCTTGGCGGCCAACCGTAATTTATTTCCTTGACCCGAAGAATCAGAATGATTCCTTTTTCTTAGCGTCCAAAGATGCCAGTTGGTCCCTGGGTTTTGCGCAGGAATTAGTAAACAGAAAGTTCACCAACAATGATTGAAAAATCTCTTGGAGTCTGTCCTAAAAGAACAAGGACATTAACCCTGAAACCAGGGCATTTTCCACCCTGGGAATTATGCTCTGCTCTTTCCTAAATCCCCATTGTGGCTTCACATGAAGAGGCCATTGTTTGCTTTCCTTCCTTAAAGCAGCAGTATATTTAACTTCTGGCTCTTTGCCTGGATGGCCGAGAGTTGATCACGACGCCAACACCCGTGGCTTCCCATCAGGACAAACGCTGTGCCCTGCCTGATTCTCTCCCCTCAGGCTGCAGTTACTTGGATTCTACACCAGCTCCGCGGGGAGCTTGCTGCTGTGTCCTAGGAGGTGGCTTCAGGGCCCTTGATTCCCAACCTGTGTTGGATGAGGAAAAGAGACAAAGTCTCAGCTCTTTATCGCAGCAAGTGCTTCTCTGACAGACTTTTGATTCCAATTTAAAAGCAGAAATCTGATGTGAAAACCTGTGCTATTTTAGGACTTGGAAGCACAGCACAAAGGAATGGTGCTTTGTTCAATAGTTTGGGTCCAGGCAGGTGTTCTGGAGCAAAAGTTTTCATTTATTTTTAAGCAACAAGACACCTTTTCTCCAAATAAGATCCACAGAATCGAGATACACCAGGCCAGATAATACAGTGGGCTACAGACTCCAAGTATCTCCTGGCTAGGCCGGGTAATTCAGTGTTGGAGGGGCCACCACGTGTTAAGCAGCATCTCTGGCTTCTACCGACTAGATGACTCTCTCCAGTGAAGACAATTAAAAATGTCTCCAGATATTGCAAAACATCCCTGCAGCAGCAAAACCATCCCTACCCAAGAGACCATCCTTACCCAAGAGCCAGTGCAGTGGATTCCGCAAAGCTGAGTTTTCCAAAAGCAGAAAGCCATGCGTTGGAGGTGAGACCAAGCTCTTCTCAGAGGAGTCTACACAGAGCTCCTGGCTGTGGAGACTCTGGGCCACAGACACACTAACCCAGACAGGGAACATGGCAAGTCTGTTATGACCAAATGAAAAATGCTGAATTGGAGCCATATGTATTCTGAGCCCGTATGTACACTCCCTGTGTATTTGCATGTGTACAGTATGGGGAATGAGCTGTTCGAATGAAGTCTTCCTAACCACTTAGGCATTGGAGTTTGGCCACCATAGTTTGCCCCATCCTGCCAGGGAGATCAGCTGCAGGGGTGCAGTTGATCCAGACTGCACACAAACCCCAGCGTCCATGAGGCTTGTTTGAACTGACCCTGGTTGTAGGGAGTACCAGAGGAGTTTCCTTTTATTCCAGCAGTTTGGTTTATACAGCATTGTTTTCATTTCCCCAAAAGTCACATGACCACTGCAGTTAGCCTTGAGTCCAAAGGAGCAAGCAGAATTCATTTTATCTATGTGGCTGTCGCCCACCCTGCTGGGAAGCCCACCCCCAGGAATGTTTCAGAAGCCCCGCAGGAGTTTCTTTTGCATTCCTGAAAGAGGCAGATAAGAGCCTGTAGCAGGGTCCTGCCACTGCCTGCCTCTCTTCCGTCAGCCTAGGCTATGGGCTAAGGGAGAGGAAGGCAGGTGACTTGAGTTGGAACCTGGGTAAAGGATCTGAGGGCCCCTCAGCCTTCCCTGGCCCATGATAGGGAAAGATTGTTACAGGGATAAAATGCAACCTTGTTTAAGATTTGAAATAATTTTATTTACCTACATCCTTGGTGTGGATTATTGCTGTTAGGTATACAGAACATTGAACTGAAAACCAGGCTCAACAAAGGTGCAGTGCTTACCATTATCTAGTAGGTGGTGGTGTGAGTGACCCAAGTGGATAATTGGTTTGTTTTGAAGGGGCTGACCATTCCCAGGGTGCTTTTGTCCTCCACAGTTCACCAGTATGAGACTGTATTTACAGAGCTTTATATATTCATCATTTTTTATTAAAACATAGAATTTGGTAACATTGGTGGAAAAACAAATAAACAAAAAATAAACAACAACAAAAAAAGTAAACACAAGAAGACCAGATGCATGTAATAGCTAGGGGCTACAGAAAATACCACTGCATTTACGTTTAACTTTATAATCTGTAGGTTATTTTACATATACTCTTGCTTAATCACCAACAATGAACCTGGTGACCGAGGCCCTTTCTTGACTTCTCTCGAAGATTACTGCCCTGTAGACACCTCCAAGCACCTTCCTACACTCTCTGGAGCCCCACACTCTGCCGTCCTGTCCTACTCTGGCATTTAGGATCTCCTTCCTGTCCATCGCTCATGTGTGTTATAGAATTGTAAAGGACTCGTGAGCGCCCAAGTCTGGCAAGCCCTTTCCTACTTTCCTCCAGACTGACTCGTGCGGCAGGGATTCATCCATTTGTTCTTTCCTCCACGGTGTGCTAGGTACTGGAGACAAAGCTCTGCACGAAGCAGGCAAACATGGCGCTGTGTGCTAAGAGCTTTGGTCTCGGTGCTGGTGGAGTTATGAGGAAGGAGATCAGACCCTGACTTGGGGGAAGGAGTCAGTTGCTTCAGTGGCTCATGGGGTGGGAGAGTTAGGAGAGGTAAGGAAGGCAACGGTCAGAGGCAGCACTCTAAGCCAGGGAGCGTGGGTGGGTGATAGGTAGGGTTTTGGTGGCACACAGTGCCAGGGCTCTGCCCCAGGCCTGCAGGTGTCCATTCAGTGATGTTTTAATGGGAGATGGCAGAGTGCAGACCACCAGAGAAGACCCATCTTGGGTGGTTCCTGCTCCTTGTGCGCTACTGTTGGACCTCAGCTCAGGCTGGACGTGTGTCCTGGAGATAAGGCAGCAGTCGCTTTCACATTTTATCTTATTACTCACATGTGTGTCCTTCCTGCTGGACCACCAGTTCTCAAGGTTTGACATGGCAGATTCTTGGTTCCCACTCTTGTTACTCAGATTCAGTTGGGTATCCAGGCTGGAAGTCTCTACTTTGTAACAAGCAAAAGCCTTGCAGTAGACTGAGCTAACCGAAGGCCCTGGTTTGTCAGGAGTGTACATGCGTATGCATGTGTGTGTGTGTGTGTGTGTGCACATGCACATGCTTCCTATTTCATGCTCTTATCTGTATTTCCCAAAAGAGTGCTTGGTACAGATTCACTGTGCGACACCCATTTGTATGAAGTTGTCCGTGTGTGCCTGTGAAGGGGAGCAGAGCACAAGTGAAAGCCCGCCCCAGATCCTGGCCCCTGGAGAACCTCAGTGCATCAGAGATGCTTGTGGGGAAGGCAGCCGAGAAGCACACACAGCATCCTCGGGACTCCCAGAGGATCAGGCACTTGCATTTCCTACTCTTCGGTGGCGTGCCATTCTAACCCACAAGGTCGGCTCACTTGTCATGGCGGACTTTGGGAAGGGATACGGTTTTGTAGCAGCAGGCCCACACCTCCTAGGAGTTCTCATCTCCTTGCAGACAACAGGCAGAACCGCACAGGACATGGGGGATTGTGCAATGGGGGACATGGAGGGGGTTCCATGGAGCACTGTGCACAGGAGCTTGGTGAGGCCAGGCAGTGGTGGAAGAAAAGAGCGAGAGCTGCCTTTACTGGAGAGGTCTGCAGACACCTTTGGGTGAAGAAGTGCTTTTTTGAGGCTTGGCTTTGGAGAGGGAGGGAGGGGGGGGAGAGAGAGAGAGAGAGAGAGAGAGAGAGAGAGAGAGAGAGAGAGAACTAGCAGAAGGTGTCTGTAAGCAGTGAGGACACCTGTTTGTCTAGGACAGGTTTTTGTGTTGTCATCTAGAGTGGGATGTTGGGCCAGGCATGGCCAGGGCCTGGGATGGAAAATAGTTGGAGATATATGATACCTTTGCTAATTTCTAAGTCTGTTGTTCTTGACTCTAGATACAGTCATGTAATTAATCAAGGTGTCGGGGATTTTAAAATCTGAGATAATAACCACGTGCATCTCTCTCTGAAGGGCTTTAGCTGTCTTGATTTTCAGGCCAATGGAAAGCAGCCTACATTGCAGTCGGGGACACTTGGAATAGGCTTCCTCCTTCAGTGGAATGTTTATGTGTCCCTGTGTGTTTCCCACGTCAGTGTCACAGCCCTTGTTATACAACATGTTTGCCTGCTTTCGATGAAAACATTAAAAAGTCAGAACTGTGATTTCCTTAGTTATTATTCCAAAACATGGTGCTTAAGCCACTAGACATGTGATCTAAAATGAAACTTCCAGTTCACACTGATCTCTTGTTGCTGAAGTAAGACTCTTAGCTCCTGCAGGGGCCTCAGGAAGAGTGTGGGCTTGCACAGTGTTGCATCCTAATAGGCCTTTGACCTGGGTTGCTTCTCTGTCATCTTTCGTGGTCATTTTGTGCCAAGGAAGTCCAAGAGGTATCATGTGAAGATTATTGTTTTATTTAGAGTTTGCTACAAATCCTAGAAGACAGTCCTCGGTTTTATATTTCTCTTTATAGACAGACAGACAGACAGACAGACACATACATACATACATACATATCTCTGTAAGTAGATGTATAATTCATTCTTAGATAAAACTGTAGATATACATCTTTAGATTTATATGTATAATCTGTATCCATAAATATCTATTTAAGCAGGAGACTACAGCTTATTTTACAAGTTTCTGTTCAGAATTTCTTACCCACAAGTATGTTATTTATTATCGTTGTTGCTGTTATTATTATTATTATTGTTATTATTATTACTATGGTACTGGGGATCAAACTCAGGACCTTGCACTTGCCAGGCAGGCGCTTAAGCTACTGAGCTATCTCCGAGGCCCTGCCCACAATTATGATGTGAAGCCAACTCCCTCACATTTGTGTTTGTAGGGGAATTTTCTCACACAGCTACAAGAAAATGTCCCAGGTTTCCTCTGAGGAAAGTCAACTCCTCTGTCCTGAGTTAGGGCTTCCGAATACAGTTTGCTAAAGTGCATTAGAGGAGTCTCGGTGGGGAAGTGCATGCCCTTGCCCGATGAAAGAAGAAAGCAGCAGAGCTCTCTTGCTCTGACCAGCAACACCAGAGGTTGGGGACAGTAGGCCTCCTTTCCTCTCATTTCAGCCAGGCCTGTTGATTGCTGACTGTCCGAGAACAGGTTGCTTGGTAGCTGTTGTGCTTCCTCTCTGGGTTGGAGTAGAGCTGTCCTTGGGCTCTTAAACCCCAGAAAGGCCTCAGTGGGAGCAGTTAGTATAGAACAATGAAAACTGTCACTCATAGAAGATATTCCTTAGTGGTTTGATTATGAGATTCAGTCATTACCTATCATTTTTTAAAAAAATGTGTTTTCTAGTTCACTGTTTCTCTGTTTTTATAATGCTCTTTTTTGGAGGAGGCAGTGGAGGAAACTTGGACTGTAATTTTTTCTTTTCTGCTTAAATGGCTTAAGGAATCCTGAATACCATAATTCACCTCTCGTTATCCTGTGTTTGACATTCAAGGCCAAAGGTTAAAAATAGGTTGTTAAGGGAAAGAACATTAAAGCAGGAGGGGATTGTCTCTTGTTTTAGAAACTCTTACAGTTTCACATGAGTTTCCAGTTGGTGCAGGGAATAAAGAAAACGCACAGAAAGCCTCATGCCTTAGAGCTCAGGTGAAACAGGCTCCTACTCTCTCGTTCAGGACCAATATGAAACAGAAAAAGTGGTTCCAAGGCCAGAAAGTGTGCAGAGAATTTTATGTCTCTTTCATCAGCATGGTTAGATTCCCATTAAGGGACCAATTTGTAACCCTTGGGCAGCAGTGCATAGAGAAACCTGAACAACAGACTGCTGTTTCTCCAGGGTGACTGGCAAATGTTTAGGAAGGCTCAGGCGTGGAGGGTATGCACTCACGCACCGTTTTTGGTCTTTGTGATCAAAGATGGATTTGCGGATTTTTTTTTTAGTTGGAGTCTGTTCAATAGCTGAGTACCTGCTTCTGAAGAAAGAAGGGGAGAGGGGTCACACCCATCATTAATGTTTGCAGGGCCCCCAGGAGACCTGGAATGTAAGCCCCCTCCTGAGGTGGGGTCCACCAGTTACTATCTGTCTCAGTTTATTAAGAACTGGACCCTGAGCTTAACAAGATTCATTTTCAAGAGATCAGGAGAATTAGATACCTATATGTGTGGTAGGAATTATAAATATGTAGAATTGATATAATTTGGATTACTTTATTAAACTTTGAAACATTAAAATTTAAATAGATTATCTTATTCAACTCAAAGTGATATAAAAATATGGCAAAAGTGTGGTTATCTGTATCTGCCAATCAGGGTAATCCTTTCATTTAACGGGACAGTTGCTAAATTCTCCAAACGAATAGTTACATAAGAAAGTCATGAAAGTTCAAATGAAAAACAACTCAGACTTTTGCAAAAGAGCAAAAGATTTGAACCGACATTTTCCTCGGAAGAAATATGACGATGACCAGTAAGCATAGGAGAACATGTTCAACACTTTTAGGAACGGCGGAAGCACAAGTTAAATGGTAGTGAGAAACTACTACAGTGCCTAAATGAAAGGACTGGGAGATAGTTCAGTGGCTTAAGTGCCTGCTTGGCAAGCGCAAGGTCCTGATTGGCAAGTGCAGGGTCCTGAGTGCAATCCCCAGTACCAAAAAAAAAAAAAAAAGGCCAATCAGCTCAGCGGACTGAAGTGCCTGCTTAAGCAGAGCACAGCAGCCAGGGTTCGATCCCTGGGCCTGCCATGCCGGCTTCACCGGGGCTTGCTGAGACAGCAACTGGGACTGGGCGTGGTGGTGTGCGCCTGTAATCCCAGAGCTTGGGAGGCTGAAAACAAAAGGATCACTACGAGTCCTCCCTATGTAGTGAAACCCTGTAGACCCTGTACTAAATACATTTTAAAAAGAGAGAAAAAGAGAAAAGGACCAACAACATGAAATGTTGCTGAGGTTGTGGAGCACTAGAAATGTTCATATTATTGGTTAGAGTTCAAGATGGTGCAACTACTGTGGAAAATGCTCTAGTGGCTTCTGACAGAGCTAAACATGCATCTACCGAGCACTAGGCAAAACTAAAAATATTGTAGAATTTCACTAAGCAAAGTGATAGGAATTCAACAATGGTTGTTATATTGCCTATTGTTGTCTTCAAATTAGTTGTTCAGATTACCAGATAGAAGCATGCAAAATTGGCCAAAAAAATTAAAAAGAGAGAAAATAAACTTAAAAGGAGCATTAACTGCACCTTTTGATAGACAGCAGAAATCAGCAATGTACTTATTCAAGCTATCCTTCCCTTCCTTCTTTCTTTTCCCCTGTCCCTCATCCCAGTTGTCTCTTTCCTTCGAGAAGTTTCTCTCCTTTTCACAGTACCTATTGTATCTTTCAGATTTTATCCACTTTTTCAAGTTTTCAGTTCAGAAGACAATACAGTGTTTACACGTGCAAGTCTGATTTATTTCACTTATGAGTATGGTGTCTAGTTCCATCCATTTACCTATAAAAGCCTTGAGTTTATCTTTTTTTTGTAGTGGGTAATGCTCTATTATGCAAAAATAGCACTTCTTTTTATCTGCTCCTCAGTTGATGGGCATTTGAGTTATTTCCAAGATTTAGCAATGGCGAATTGTGCTTCTGTAAACGCAGGTGCACATATATCACTGTGGTACAATGTCTTAAGTTCTTTTGAAAAAATACCCAGCAGGATAATAACTGGGCTAAATGGGACCTCTATTCCTAGTTTTAGGAGAAATCTCTACACTGATTTCCATAGTGGTTATACCAGTCTACACTCCCACAAACAGTGGAGAAGTGTTCCTTTGCCCCTTAGCCCCTCTAGCATCTATTATTGGTTGACTTCTTGATGTTTTTTCTGAGGTGAGATGGAATCCCAGTATTGTTTTAATTTGCATTTCTCAAATGACCAATGATGTTGAACTTTTTTTCATATATTTATTTCCGTTTGTATTTTTTCATCTGCGAAATGTATATTCATCTCAGATGCCAATTTTTAAAAATTGGGTCTTTGAATTTTGGAGGCCTTATTTTTCAAAATTCTTTATAAGTTCTAGATAAAAGTCTTTTGTCTGAGGGATAGTTGGCTATAATTTTTTTTTCCCAGCTCATGGGTTTTCTTTTTACTCTGTTGATTTCTTTTGATATGCAGAAACTTTTCAAAAAGATGTGATCCCAGTTGTTGATGTTTGAAATACTTCCTTTGCAGTTTGGTTTTTGTTCCTGAACACTCTGCCTACCCCTGTGCCTCCAAGTTTTCTACTTACTTTCTCATCCAGTAGGTTGTTTCTATTTTAGTATTTAAATCTTTGATCCATCTTGACTCTCGTTTAGTGCATGGTGATAGACATGCACCTAGCGCTTCTTTTCCTAGGTCTTTATCTAAGGGAAGTGAAAGCATATAACCCCAAATGGAAAGATGCTGATTACCATATGTCTTTTTTAACAACTAGTGAATAAAAGCATAGGGAATGTATGTGAACTTGACACTTAGAATATGTTCCTTAGGGAATTCAGAGTGGATCCTTAGGGAAGAGAGTGTAATCCCAGCATACCTCTCAGTTCTTCAGTGATCAGTATTTGTGTGATGAATAAATATTCTTTAAGCTTATTTAAAGCTATGTTAATGAATATGTATGTACAAAATGCATTTGGAAGAGTATAAAATAATTAAGGTTTATTGAAAGTGTTAATGTGTAGTTATTTGACCAATCTTACATACTTATATCAATCTAAACAGATTTGATGATGAAAATATGTAATACAACCATTGTTAAATTTTTGTTCTTGTTTTGAAATTCTGTACTATACGTACTCTTGTTGCTCTTTTTCTATCTTTGTTTCTGCTGTTTTTACTCTTTAAAATAAAATTTTAAATATTAAAAAAAAATAAAATGAATGTGTATATAAATGTAATGCTCTTATATTCTTCTTGTGAAATAGACCTTTTATCGTTGTGGAGCCATGTCCATTCGTCTCTAGGAATGCTCTCTTACAGTGTATTTTACCAGACATTAATATACATTCATGTAGTCACCCTGCATTTCTTTGTCCAATACTCACAACTATGGGTGCTTGATGTTTCTCATGTCTTTGTTGCTTGCTCCTCAGAGTAGAATGTGGTGCGCCCAGCTCAGAGGTCTCTACATCTTCTTTATCACTCAGCCATCAGCAAGCAATTGTGTTTCCTCCAGATATATCCATATTTTCCTGTGGAAAATATATGTAGTATTGTGCATATTAATATGCACTAAAATAACTGCAAAATGCAAAGGAAGATGATGTCTGCTCCTTGGTGCCCTCACTTGGGCCCAGCATCTCCAGCTGTCATTCAGGAGCTGTTTGTGAATCTAATGACATCTAGGCTTGAGAGACACCTTGCCCTGTGCCTCTCAGTGGAGATGCGTGCGATTGGTTGAGCTGCTATGGATTTAGGCCACGTGTGCACTGTGTTACAGTACATCTTGGAATTAAAATTCAAATAACTAGACTTTGGTCACTAGGGTATTTGAGCTGATTTTAAAAACACTACAACAGGCGAAGGTAGTATACTTTCTGTCTGGCTTTTTGGAATATTATTAGATATTCATCTATCTTTCCTAATAAAGTATAAACTCTTACTGGAAGCTGCAGACTAGGTTAGGTTAGTACAGTAGCAGAAAAAGAAACTCTGAAATGCATGTTAGGAGAATCCGTGTGTCCTCAGCCAGTGGAATGCTCTCTTCCTGGTGGGAGAAGGGTGATGGTGGTAAATCATAGAGGATGGAAAGGATTGCAGAGCCCAACATCTGCTTTCCTTAGAGAGTCAAAGCTTGTCATTATCAGACTTGTTTATTTATTTTAAAAAACAGGTTTAACTTCTTCATTTCTTAATTTAATTTTCTTTCTAAGTCACAGTGTAGCTGTGAAAAAAACCAATCAACGTGGCAGCCAAGATGTACGCTCTTCAAGTTGTTGGTAGGCTTAAGCTTCTGACTCAGTGAACACATGATATAAATGACCTTGGTTAAAGCAGCTGTCTCTTAGCCCCCAGCCCCATGTAAAACACAAACAGCTGGGGCTGGAAGCCTTCCCACTAGTGTTTCAGGAATTTTGGTGGTGTGACAAAGGCATGTGACCTTCAGCAGTAGGTGCATTAATCTGTTTACCATGAGCAACAATGCCACAGTTGTGCAAGTCATGACAAATACACCACGCAAACGAGGTGGCCTTGCTCTCCTCCTGGCAGTGTAGTTGAAGCAGGAAATGATGAGGCATCGTGCTCCTTGTGGCTGGTATCCTGTAAGATCATCTGAAATCATCAACCGGGAACCTGAGAGCTGGGAAAGGACCTTAGAAATCTATTAGTGGAAAAAGGAAAAAGAAAAGTTGACAGGGAAGTGGAATAAACCAAACTAAAGGGCAGATTCTTTTAGGTCTCAACAGGAAACACATGTTTATCTGTAAAAGATTTTGGTTGGAGAGGCTGTTTGTATAGGAATATTTTCTTAGGAGGAAGGAAGACAAACCTGAGGCTTACAGGCTGGGGTAGCAGTGGAGAGAGCAGTTTCCAAGCCTCATGTAAATGAGAAAAACAGAAGATTTCAGTTCAGAAATCCTATATAATAACTTTAAAAGACATGGAAGGGTGTTTTGGATGAAAGGTAGCACAATGTCATGAATTTGTATCCAGGCAGTGTGTGTACTTGGTGTATTCACGAAGGTACTCAATGATTATGTGTTAGTAATACTTAAGATGAATTTTAAAATGAAACTTTTCTCTATAGGTTTATGTTATTTTCTTTTTCCGTAGTCATCATATATTTATCGTATATTATCTTTTGTCTTAGTTGCTTTCTCATTGATGGGAAAAAAAATGCCCAATACCTATAGGTTAAAGAAGGAAAGGTTTATTTTAGTTCACAGTTCATAGAGTTTTCAGTACTGGATCCAAGGCAGAGCGACATGGCAGAAGGGCATGGCAGAGGAGGACAGGGCAGGCAGCACGCTGCAAAGCGTCTCGCTTTCCCTTTACATTGCACTAGGCTACAGGCCTGTCGGTCGGCATCACCACACCCCAAGTTGGTCTTCCCTCTTCAGTAAACCCATCACCCACACCTAGAACTATGCTAAACCAACCGGCGGGCTGATACAGTGATCCAGTCTCCTAAAAGCCCCACCTATGAGTACATGAAGCTTCAAGGGGACATACAGATATTCTGTAAGCTGTGACATCTTTATAAACAAGGAAATAGCAAGAGAGAAAGCAGTATCTGACATACTCTTTTCTTGTCTAGCAACTAAAGCCACACTGTAGCTTCATGTTCCCCTTACACTATCTTTAAAAGGTTGTCAGAAGGACAAGAGCTCATGAGTAGGACATCTTCTTCCCAGTTAAATTTAATAATGAAAAACATAAGAGAAATTTCCAGATCAATGGAAAGCACTTCCATTTTAAGCACATAGAACCAAGATGCATAATTTCTTTCAAGCTTGGAGCTGATAGTACTATTGTTTTGAAATAGCTTTCCGATAGGATGACCATGCAGGTTATAAGGGATGTACCCCCAAATGATGTTGTCCAAGTTTGGTGGAACACGAACATTTTTCCCTGTCCCCCTAAAGCCTCGTAGTGACAGTTCACCTAGGAATGTGTAACTTTCCTTTTCTAGAAACTGATGGCTGAGGAGGAAGTCACAGCTGGAGATCTATTTATGGATGAAACCACCAGTGGTGGACAACAAAATGTTCATTGAACTACAAATATTTGTAGATTCACAAATGAAATATTTGTAGGATTCTTAGCTTTTTTTTTTTTTAACAAAAGGAGCTGTCAGATTCTTATAATTGGATAAATAGAGGACAGGAGGGAATTTCTGTCATTAAATTAAGGGTTTGCAGAAACAAGTTGGTACAATAATAGTTGAAGATGCTCATGACAAAAATGTTCTCCAATAAACATCATTCCATAAAAAGCTTGAAGAAGCTTATATAAAAATATACACAGCAATAAAGTGTAAATAAGAAACCAGGATGAGGGGAAGTATCAGCAAATTCTGTGGGTGCCACACCTGTATTTCCTTTCAGTACACAAAAGCAAGCTGGAAGGCCTGGGACTT
>PVKN010008864.1:0-24534 GCA_004027915.1 Capromys pilorides | reverse complement strand
CGAGAAGGTGACATTTGAAATGCGGTCTGACTGCTTAGCACCAGCCCTACAAGAACCCAGGGAGGGCACGAGTGCAGGGAACAGCTGGTGCCAAGCGGGGAACAGTAAACCCAAGGGCTATGAGGTAAGAAAGAGCTTGTTGCACTGATAAAATGAAAGTGGGTCTTTGGTTCTTCTGACCTAGTGGAGGATAAATTTTGGGCGCAAGGCTGCTTGCCTTGGACAGCTACTGGGCTGCTGAGGCTGCTCCTTGCTCCCTGCTCCCTGCTCCCTGCTCCCTGGCCGGGCTGTTTCCAGTTCCCCACTTGTCCTCCTCCCACGCCTTCCTTGTGTCTCCTTCATTGCTGTATTCTCAGCAAGCTTCACTCAGCAAGCAGAGAAACCAAAGGCCTCTTTCTGGACACAAGTTCTTACTCAACCTTGAGGTCAGAAATCTTTCCTCAGACAGAGTTCTGTTTGTCTCTGATGTGGTCTGCCTGGGGGCACATGGCATCACTTTGACCCAGGTTCATAGATTGGGCAAGGCCATACTGGTTGGCAGCTACGTCATTCATTCATTCATTCATTCATTCATTCATTCATTCATTCATCAATTATTATTTGTACCACTATCAACAAAGATAAGAATAGCAAGGTAGCAGTTAATGAGAGGAAATTAGCAAGGAAGATGCCTTTTGAGGGTCCATAAGTAGGATCTAGGTTTACACAAGAATTCCAGAGGAACTGATGAGCAAATTGAAATCCCAAAGAGCAGTAGGAATTAGCTAATGGAGAGAATGAGAACAAAGAATAGAAGCTCAGGTTTTAGAAACTGCTTGAAGTTTCTCAGCAGCTCTCCAAGGCAGGCAGCCTTGTGCCCCCAAAAGATCCAGAAGTGAGAAAGCATGGATCACCTGTGGAACTGCAAGCAAATTATACATACATAGTCTGTAAAGGACGCTATGTATAAGTATATGGCTATGAGCTCTTCTAGCCAGTGGGGTCCAGGGTCTCCAGGACCCAGAGCTTGTAGTTTCTGTTTTGTTTTTGTCTTTCTCTGCATCACAGGGTGCTTTGCCAGAGAGTCAGATGTAAAGTATCCCAGAAGAAGAGTGAAGATGAAAGGAATAGTTAAAATTGGTGGTTTTTAGAGGAACGTGACATCCTTGGGCATCCCCTCCACTTCTGAGCCTGGATTTTCTCCACCAGGTTCTGTCTACACATACCTGCACTTTTCCAATCGCTTCCCCAGCTACCTTCATAGCCTGCTTTTAGGAAGCTGGAGCCTTTCTACCAAGTGGAGTTTAAGCCACAGAGCTCAGACTGGGTAGGCAAATGCCTGAGTTTCTGTGAATAGAATACACTGGAGAAAGATAGCATGGAGAGGGAGAGACCAGATGGGACCTACTGGGTCATCCAGGCCTAGGCAGGTGGGTGCAAAAAAATTTTGAGAGATATTTTCAAGAGATCTTTTGGATGGCTTGGGAAGGCGAGGGTGAACCTATGAATGGGTAGAACCACAAGAGGAGCAAATACACGAGGAAAGGCAGGGAGGTGGGGAGTGGGGGAGGACTAAGTACAGCACCCAGGGCAAGTCCATAACCCCTGTCACTTTCCGTTTCTTCCTTCATACAGTGGGGACATAAAAAAATATCCTGTAAGCCAACTGTAAGGAGTAAATAAGTAGCTGTTAGTATAGCAATTGGCACATGCAAGCTCTGTACCAGTTTGTTAAATGCATTTCAGAAGCTGCTTTGAATAAACACAAGGTTAGCACAGATCTGAGGTCTGGGAGGAAAACTTGGCCGGAGACAGAGGTGTAAGATTTATTTTCCTGGTAGCTGCTCATAGAGTGAACTGTTGTAGATTTAAACTTGAAGCATTTTAGAGTGTCAACTACTGCAGAGCAGCTTCAGATACTTTGGAGCAACATACATGCATCCAAACAATTAATATGCCACTTGCAAACTAAGCCACTCCACTCGTCAGAGCTGCCCTGGGGACTAGTTGTTGGTAGCATTTTTGTATTTACTTTGAATTACAGTGTATATACTGGAGCAATAAAACCACAGTTCATTTTTAAAAATGCATTTCACTTTCCCTCATTCAGACTTGTCTTCTGTCCCATTAGCCTATGTTAATGAAGTGACTGGAATCACTTCACGCTCCTTTGTATCTTGGGTCCAAAAGGCAAGCTCTAGAGGGCCAGCTGCTCTGGGGTAGAGTGAGGACCAGTTGAAGGACATCCTCTTTCCTCATCTACTTGTCTGTTCCCTGGGGTGGTGGCCAGTATAAGTTAAAATGAAAAACATCTGATTTCCTCTAATCTGGCTTTAGATCCTACACTTCCCCCTGCAGTCTACAGGAACCAGAGGAATTAAGAAAGTGTGAGTAAAAAGAAGAGATGACTGGGCACAAGGAAAGAGCTGCTTCAAGCTGCACAACCAAATCAGTTATGTGCTGCTGTGAACAATACCACGCTACAATTTAGTATCTTGGGATAGCAGCCCAATCAGCTGGCTAAATTTGGCTGCTGGCTTCTTCCACTGGGTTCTTGGTGCAGCTCCGCTGAATTGTATACTGGGCTTGGCAGGGACAGATGGAATCCCTGGCCTCTTCCTAAAGAATGATTGGTCCTGACTGTCCTCTGGGAAACCGTCTCAGGACAGAGATCTCATGGGTCAAAATGAGCACTTGAGGAGGCCATTGTGGGGGAGGGGACGACACCAGGGCACTGACCCTGAGAAGAAGGCTTACTCTGAGTGACAACAAACTCTATGCTAATACTCTACGCAATACTTCAAAAACTTGTATTTTCATATACAAATAAATTGCCTATGTTAAGTCATATAATGATGGTAATGAAGATACTGGTAATGAAGATGGCCTTAATGGTCCTAAAGCTATTATGAATAGCATACTGTTTTATTTAGTGCTTTTTAAGTGCCAGTGACTTAACTAATGCCTTTTGTAATTTAATGTTGACAGCAATTCTGCCAATTAGATGCCACCCCCAGTTTACAGATGAGGAAAAGCAGGCTGAGCAAGGTGAAGTCTATCTCTGTAATGCTAATGGCTGTAACTCCTCAAGTAGTTGGAGGACCGTGGCCCGAACCCTTATATCATAGCCAGGAGATCTTTGGATATAGCTAAATGATATTTCCAAAAACAATCCTTAAACTTGCTGAAATGTAAGCGCCTTTCACCAAATAGCAGTTTGGAGAGCTGAGCATAAGTGAATCAGAAACATGAGGCTGATGTTTGTGTTCATCTGCACAGGAGTTTGGCAGCTTCCAAGTTCCCTTGGCAGGCAAGATCCAAGCCCTGCCAAAACCTGAGGCTCTGTCATAATAGTGCTGGCCTGCAGGTCAGGCCAGGCCTCCCACCCTCCTGCTGTCCAAGCCAGAGAGCTGGCCCCTTGCAGCCTCTCCTGCTGTTTCTTCCTGCCTTTTAACTCCAAGGGCAGAACAGCAGGAGGCCTTTCTACAATGTCACATGGGGACTAAGACAGCACCAAGCATGGCTTCCTGGAGTACTACTGCAAGAACAGCTGTCTCCTAGGTGCCAGGCAACTCAAATCTTGGGAGGAAGGGTTGATCCTCCAGCATCCTCCAGGAAGAAACTCTTCTCAGGGGACCATGGGAGAAGCGATTCTCTAAGTGCACCAATAATAATCAGAGAAAAGACAATGCCATGCCAAAAAAGGCCTCCTAAGACTTCCCAGAGTCTCTAACATTCTGTGTGGCCACCCGAGAGAGTAGGGGGCAGTATAGAAGAGTCCAGAGCGTCTGCTGGGGCAGTGCTTTGTTTGGCACTGGGGAGAATGCCCTTCTGTAGGATGCCTGGCTTCTGGAGCTGTGTTCTCCCCAAAGGTGTCAGCTGGCAAACTCCCTCATGGCAAGGACCAACCTTACCTGCTCATTCATACCCCCAGGGTTTAGTGACCGTAGAGTCAATAAATGCGTGCAGAACTTTCACACAATTCCCTCCCTCTCCTCTCCTCCTTCCCTCCATTCTGTCCGTGCTATTATATGGACCTTAAGTGTCCCCTGAAGACCCATGTGTCCTAGCTTGATGCTATCAGGAATCAGTGGAAGCCTTTAAAGGGTAGTACCCAGTGGGAGCTTTCTGGGTCACTGGGGATTGTTCTGCAAGGGCACTGTGGGACCCTGGTCTCATTCTCTTACTTCCTTTTGTTCCTTTTGATGGCATGAATGGGCTTCGGTCTGTCCCATGCTGTCCACAATGATGTGCTGCCTCATTACAGGCTCTGAAGCAGTGGGGCCGGCCAGCTGTGCACTGGATCCTCCAGGCTACAGTCCCAAGTAAACCTCTTCCCTCATAGGTTTATTTTTCTTTGGCATTTGTTAAAATGATGGAGGGATGACTAACACTCTCTGTTCCTCTTCTTCCCCTCCTTCCTGCCCTTTCCTCCTCTTTCCCTGCTTTCTTTCTTTCCACTATTAGTTAGGCACTGTGCTAGGTCCTAATTGTAACAAAATAATAGTGAAACAAAACAGAGCTCTTGTGCAGTAACTAATGTATTAATTACAATTTTTGATTGCAAGAGGCTGACTGTTTTTGTCCTAGAAGCTGGGATCTCAAAATGAGTGGGAGTTAGTAAGGAGTGTGGAGGGGCAGGGCCAAGAAGTATTCCAGAGAAACAAGAAGCTTATGCAAGGGCCCCGGGTCAGAAGGGACGCTGTAGAACAGAGAGCAAAGTGCTGGTGGTTCTGGAAGTGGGAGCGCTGGATGACCCTGCAAAATTTAAACAAAGGAGGGAACTTGACCATATTTGAATTTGGAAAACATTCCCCTGGTTCCTATGCATAAGGATATGTAGCAGGCGTGGCAAAGGGGACTGGCAGTTTATTCCTGATGGATCAGTTCCTCTTGCTGAACCTCCCCATCTCTAGGGTGAGTCGGGATTCCCAGGTTGATCTTTGCAATGAGCCTTGTATGTTCTTTTGCCTCTTCTTCACTCTCAGAGCTGTCTTTAGATGGGACACTGAAAGCCTGCTTTTCTATCTTCCTCTCGAGCGTTTTATGTGAACACCTGGAAAGTGAGTCCCACATGCACACAGACCCACCCCTGCCAATGCCTAGCAAAGGTGCAGGTAAGAGCTGTTACCTTGGGAGGACCATGTCATGTGTCTACTACACCTCAGCGCTGTGTGTGCACTTGTCACTGACATTTAGGAAACAGCTGCATGTGGACAGGGAAGACTGTAGAAAGAGTTTAACATTGCTTACAAATAGTGAAAAAATGAGAGTCAGCTGTGACGTCCTGTAGTTGGCAACAATGAAAAGTATAGCACGTTGAAAGCACGGAATTCTAAAAAGCCTTAAAAAGAACTAAGTGGAGCCCTTATGTAACTAAAAGGAACATTTCTAAGGCATTCTGATAGGTGACAAAAGTGGTGGAACAAAACCTCTGAAAGTAGACATAAGAACATTCCCTCCTCTCACCTTTCTTATCAGTGTATCTCATGAAAGGAACAAATGGGGCCAGAGTAAAAGCTCAGTGGAATAAGTACTTGCCTGGCAAGTGCAAGGTCCTAACTTTAATCCCTGGTACTGGGAAAAAAAAAAAAAAAAAAAAAAAGGATCAAATGTTTGAAAGAGAAAAAACTTACCAGTAGTAGTAGCAGTATTGGTTGCTTCTGATAAGGGGTGACAATTTCAGGGAGGACTTTTGTTTATTCATTAGTATTCTGATACTTTTAAAAAGACACATGCATTATGTACTTCTTACATAAACTGAAATTAATTAAAAAATAAGGCAGCACCCTTGACATGCTGAGGAAAATATTGACCAGTTTTGTTATTGAGGAGGGTATGTGGTAGGGGCTGATGCGGTAGTTTTCCATTTCTATTTTTCTGTATTTGATAATCTTTACATGTTTTTGGTAATGAGAATATATTTGTATGTTCGTGGTGCAATAAAGAAGGGGAAAAAGGAAGTAGTTCTTCCAGTTTAGCTCTTCTCCAAAAGAGCTCAGCAGCTCCAAGCACTCTGGGACCCGAGGCTCCAGCAGCCATGTGACTGGCAGGAGCGTGCAGTGAGTCAGGAGTTAGTGAGCCAGGGGAGAAAAGCCCCCCGCTTCCCCGCTCCCCGCCTTCCCGGATCACGTGACGCCAGAACACAGCACACTGGCTTGTTTTGCAACCCAGGCAGGTCTTTTAACCACAGCCTGCTGGCTGGCCCATGTGGCTGGGGAGATGGTGCCAACCCTCTTCCCTCAAGTGAGTCATGCCTCTTCCCGCAATAGCTGGGGGAGGATGTGGAGAAGTTGGTCTCGGGCAGAGGTGCAGCTATTGCCCATGAATGCTGCTGGGCTCAGTACCCCAGAGGTTGAAGAGCCGTGGGGAATCTGGGAGAAGTCTCCAAATAAGCGATCCTGCTCTGGTGTAGAGACAAACAGAATTATGGGCGTCTGCTTCAGACCACTGCAGTGCCCATGTGTGGGGATCAGGAAGAGCTGGGTTGGCGGGGCGGGGGTGGGGGTAGCTTCCATCAAATACCAAGTGTCTATTAGGTCCAGGACACTTTGCTTAGGAACCGCAATTACACACCAGGCATACCTGGATGATGAAACTGAGCATCGGTGGGAGGAAGTGGCTTGTCTAGGTTCTCAGGTCTCCGCTGCCAGTGGCCAGGTGTAATGAAATCCAAAGCCTGGACAATTCCCATTGCACTCTGGGTACTTTCCCTGGTCAGAAAGTGTGTGTTTGTGGGTGAGTGCCCTTGGAAGTTACTTCCTGTGGGCCACTCTCAGACATGCTTTGGACAGGGGAAGGAAGGTAAGGGAGGTGAGGGTCTTCAGAAATGGCAGCTACAAGAAATCTGTTAGATTTTCTAGCTACCAGACTGAGCTCTCAGTCTTCTTACCAACTGGGGAAATCATTATTCCTGTTTTGCAGATGGGCAAAAATGAGGTGCAGACAATACGCGATTACCTAGTCACACAGCCAGCAAACAGAGATTGGGTCTGAAATCAGATCTGCCCGGCGCCAAGTCCTTTTCTCTTTTGTTACTCACAAGCCCTTTAAGTTGCAGGCATATATTCTCTGAGAAACCTCCTTTTGGCCATCTCTTCCCTTTTGAGCTTGGCCTTGTTCTGACCTGTCCCAGGAGGCAAGCTCCCCATCCTGCCCATGAGCTCTGGCGCCTCATGGGCTATCTCCTCTTCCATGCAGCTTTCCCCAGGTCCTCAGTGATAGTTTTTCAGCCACGTCCCCATGGCTTCCTGACCACATATATCTTTACTGCAATGCTTTCCAGCTTTCAGTTTAGGGGAGTCTGAGTTCCTTCAGGGAGAAGTAGAGTATCATTATACCAATTATTTTTTAAATCCACTGATCATGTTTTCTATCCAGAAGCTAATGTGGTGGCTACATCACAGCTTTTAGACCTATAGATCTGGACTTGAATCCCAGTTGAGCTTGAGGATGTTGGAGCAATCATTTTCCTTCTTTTAACTTCCTCTGTAAAATGGAAATTTTAATGTCTGTTTCTCAGTCCTTATAAGGAATAGTGAAATATTCATGTAAAGTGCTTAACACAGTGCTGGAGACACAGAGCACATTAACCCTCTGGTCTAGCTCAGTGATGGTGTGACAGGTGATTGACTCTGTCAAGAATAGGGGCTGTCTTTGTCAATGTTGTGCTGACTCCATGGCAAGGACCTGACTCAAAGCTTTTCATGCTGCTAATTATTTATATTCCTGCATAACTCAGAGGTGCTATTGCCCAGATGTACACACAGGATGAGCTGAAAAAAATGTAGGCAAAAATTCATATATAAAGTAACACAAAGAGACTTCTAAAAAGTATGAATTCTTAATTCTGATTGAGGAGATAGAAGTTATTTGCATCAGTTATCTAAAAAATTACTATTAACACACAATGTTGATGAGATTGCATTGAAAATTGTGTATGCAGATATTATTGTGATCATTCATGTTCTTACAAACTTTTGGGGTACTATGATGATCCATTGTCACACTGTGACATTTATCCTGAGAAAATAATTTTGAGTATGGAACTAGCTATGAACAGAAGATGTTTGATATTTAGAAAAGCAAAAACCTAGCTCCTCCTTAAGAAGTCCATCTGTAGGACTGTGGTAATCAAATCACGGTACAATAAGGTAATCAGTAGCACTGTTAAAGACAAAGGTCTTATAGGAATGGATAAGATACTTTTAATATACTACCTGGAAAGCAGAATATGAGCTGGAAATTACTCTATGCACACAACTATATTAAATTTGTGCATGTGGGCAAACAGGAAAGCAAAACACAAAATGAAACGCTTGTGGTGTGCCTGAAGGTGTGGGTTGCCTCTAATGCAATTTGGGCTGAGTCACCGCTTGTCTTAGTTACTTTTTTCTCATTGCTGAGAAAAAATACCTGAACCTAAAGCTGAAGAGAGAAAGGTTGCTTTAGCTCACACTTTGTAAGGGTTTCAGGCTAGAATCACCTGGCTCCAAGGCAGGGTGGCATGGAAGTCAGGCATAGCAGAGGAGAAGCAGTTCATAGTGCACAAAAGGCAGCAAAGCAAGCAAGAGGACCACAATTCTTTCTCTCCCTTATATCTTATCCAGTGTACTTAGGGAGGGTGGCACTCACACCGTTAAGCCTAGTGTCCTTGGTCCTTGTATTGTGCCATGATCAATTCCAGTGTCACACACCCTAGAACCAGCCACTTGTGAAAAAGCCCTACCTATTACCTTATGAGTGTTTGGAGGGACATTTAGACATAAGCTATACCATCCTATCTCTGGTCCTCCAAAGACTCAGACATACCCTTTTATGCAGAAGGCACTTAGTCCATCTTCAACAGTTGCCAAAGTCCTAACAGTTTCAGCATTGCTGAAAAGTCCAATTAAATCTCCCTTTGAGATTTAAGGCAAACTCTTAGATATGAGCCCTTGTACAAAGGAAAAGAAAGTTAAACACTGCCAACATCCAATGGCACACGATAGAATTTCCATTCCAAAAGTTACAAATGGAGTTAACAAAGAATGGGAATAAAGCTAGACCAGAAGCCAGCAGGGCAAACATTAAATCCCGCAGTTCCACTTCCAGGATCCCTGGCAAGCTGTAAACTCCAAAGGCCTTGGGTGGCTCAACCCCCTACGGTACTTGGGTGGTTGTAGCTTCTGTGGCTTCTCTCTTCAGCTGGCTCTGATCTTTCTTCGCAGTTTTACTCAGACAATCCTCATTCCTAGCTTCTCTAAAGTTCTCTAAAGTCCACTGCACCTTTGGCTGCATGTTATCAGACTCATGCATTGTCCTTGGTGGCACTGCCTGGCCTCACAGGCTTTCTTCCACAGGTGTGGAAGTCTTGCTAAACCCATATCTCTTGCCTTCTGCATGTACATGAATGGTACCAAGCTGGAGCAGTGCCCAAGCTTTTGTGTCTAGAGAGGCTGTAGAGGTCAACTGCCTATGAATCAAATACTGAGGAACAACTTCCCTGCGCTGACACCATTCTGGAACATGGTGTTCTGGGACTCTCCTCAAAGCAAAGTTTTTCATTTTTGCAACTCTGAGGCTGCAAAGGGCTGCAGTCTTGCTGGTTCTTGTGATGTCTCCAGGTCATCTTTTCTGTTGTGTTCTTCTGAAATACTTGGCTTTTTCTTGTTAGTCTTTTCAGTGACCAATTTTTCCTCTGTTTTATCTTTGAAGGTCACAACTTTACTGGAACTTCATTTCTGGCCAAACTCAAAACATTTTAAGTCATTCTCCTGGGCTCTTTGCTCTTGATTCTCAACATAAATCTGGGATAACCCCCCTCCCTAGTAGTAGCCATGCCACCACCTCAACATTGGACTGCCTTAAGAATTCTTCTGCCGGATTAGTTTTCCACCTTTAATCTCAGATATAGACAAAGTCTCTGAACATGAGAAATATACAGACAAACTTTCTGCCAAGCCATAACACCCACACATATCATCTGGAATCCAATAGTCAGTACAGGCTTTTTTTTCCCAGAAGAAACGTCCTGAGCCCAGTCTTACTGGCAACATTTCTATCAGTATTCTGGTCTTCAGAGTGTTGACCAGAATCTCCCACCATGCATAGTCTAAACTGTTTCAGCTCTTTCTTTCTTTCTTCTTTCTTTCTTTCTTTCTTTCTTTCTTTCTTTCTTTCTTTCTTTCTTTCTTTCTTTCTTTCTTTCTTTCTTGTATTTTAGGGAAGGGTCTACAGGGTGTTCCGGGTCTCACTACTACACCAGACTTGTAGTGATCCACCCATTTACAACCTCTCAAGAGCTGGGATTACAGGTGCACAGCACCATGCCCAGTTTCAATTGCCTTTTAGGCACGATCCAGGGGTGGGGCTGGCATGGCAGGCCAGGGGATCAAACCCCCAGCCCCTGCACCTGCTTGCAGTCAGCTCTACATTTATTTTCAGTTGGTATTTCTGAACCTTTTCCGTTTCCCTTGTCACAAGCCACTTGCAAATGCTTTTGAGCCTTATAAACAGGTAATGTCACAGCAACAACTTCACTCATGGTACCCAATTCTTAGTTACTTTTGACTCACAGCTGAGACAAAATTCTTGACACCCATAGTTAAAGGAGGAAAAACTTATTGAGATAGTCGATGTAGTTTTTAGGGGTTTCAGTCCGTAATCGGCTGGCTTCAAGGCCAGTCAGGTGGCATGGCAGTCAGGCATGGCAGAGAAGAAGCAGTTCATGACACACAAAAGGCATCAAAGAGAAAAACCACAGTTCTTTCTAACCCTTGTATATTATCCAGGGTACTAAAGAATGGTGGCACTCACACCCTTAATCCTATTGCCCTTGATCCTAGCATTGTGCCATGATCAATTCCAGTGTCACACTCCCTAGAATGAGCCTGATCTGTGGCTTCCTGAGGAGTTGGAGGGACATCTAGACACAATCTATAACACTATGTTGCCCTATAAGTACCTGGAAAGGCCCCCACACACAACATTTCATGCCCATATCTTGCACACCAGCCTTTCCAGTGTCCTTGCATCTCTGGGAGTTAGGCCCTAGCAGCAGTTCCCCAAATACAGCCAGTTCAACGCTGGACTTAAGATACAAATACATGCAGTTGTGTTTTGTTTGGCTCCAGTAGGCTGAATGCCTATCACCAGGGATTTTCAGGAGTCTAAAGCACTTTGATGTTGACTGGAAGATTCCCCATGATTGCTCTACTGTGTGGGTCAGCGGGGGCTGATCTCACTTGGTGGCTCTGGGAGTACTTTCCATAGCAGCAAAGAGCCCTGCCTTGGAGGGAGGCGGCATTAGGCCTAATGGGGCTAATGGGAACCCTGTTAAGGCACTAAATTTGCCTGCATGTGGGAATCACGCTCTTTGTTCTGCAGGCCATTTCCAACTTACAGCAAAGTAAAGTCACAGATGGAACAATTTCTGTTTAAAAAGGAGCTCTAGAAGGGCCCTTAAAGAATGCTCAGTTCCCCAGCCACCCTCTCCCCAGATGCCTCATCATTCTGTGGGAGGCCACACCTTCAGATGTGGGCTCCTATTCTGTTCCTCCATTCTGGTCTCTATCCCAGGTGATAAGGACAGTTGTACACATTGCCAGTCAACAGCAAGCCCTACCTCAAATCTGTACAAGACTGTGGTCATGAAATGTCGCATGTGTAGTCCTTACCAGGTCACTTAGAGGGCAACGTAGTATTTTGGATTGTGTCTAGATGACTCTCTAAACCCTCAGGAAGTCACAAGTGGGGCTGGTTCTAGGGAGTGTGACACTGGAATTGACCATGGCACAATGCTAGGATCAAGGGCACTAGGATTAAAGGTGTGAAGAGCACAGCCTTGCAACTTTGGTTACTGGTGTGACCAAAGATTTTATTCAGGGATGATTTTCTCTCATTCATTCATTCATTCATTCATTCATGCATTCATTCATTTTTCCATGTATTCCATAATCTTCCAGACATTATTCTGGGCCCTGGGAATGTAACCAGACCATGGTGGCCCAAGTAAATAATAAAAAGCCAAGAAGATAACTTGCTTTCCAAAATTATATGAAAGCAATCAGATAGCATTCAGTCCTGAGGCAGAACATTGGGTAGGTGTGAGAGGGACAGACCTTGGTTCCACCAGAGTGGTCCTTGGAAACTTTTCTAGGAAGTGTGAGAACAACCAAGTCCAAGAGGAGTAGAAAAAGTGAGCAGTGGAAGGGGTTGGAACTGGGGAAGGCAGAGGGATGGGCTGAGGGCCCACAGTGGAGGCTGGGTGTCCTCCAGCTGCTGGACACACACTGGGCCTCCTCTCTTCCTCTTTCCTATACCCCTGCTTCCATGTGTCTGTCTCCCAGCACCCCCATACCTTTTGTGTTCTTTCATAGGTTGGTTTCTGATTTCCTTCATTCCATCTGGACCTGTCTCTCCTTTGCTTCACTTTTGTGGCTTTTTGAGTTTCCCTAAATCTGATTTGCTTTATGTCAGCCTGTCCTTTTGAGGTACCACCGTGGTGTTTTCCTACATCTACTTTCCTTCTCTCCTTCTCCCCTTTATGTCTCTGCCTCCACCTAATTTTAGCTCCAGCTGTCTCTTGCTTTCCACTTCTCTTCCCAGTATTTCTTCCCTTCACACACAGATGCCACTAGGAGGCTTGTCTGATTGATATTGCTACAGACAGCTAAAGTCTTTAAATCATTCCCACGGCACATTTCTGGGAGGTGTTGTGTTGGCAGTGTTTTGTCTGTACCCAAGAAAGACAGGAGTTTTAAAACAAACTTATACATTCTCAGAAGCCCAAGTGATTGTATTTCTCCACTGATGTGTAAAGCTGACCCATGCCTACGGGGTAGTTAATGGAGTGAGCAAGCAGTCTTCAGCAAGGAATGGGAAGGGAATGGAAATAGGTCCAGTGGGGCCTGGCCAAAGCCTGTGCTCTGAGAACCTGAGCAAAGTGTCTTATTTGTAGAAGGGAGATAGAGTATTTCCCACTGGGAATTTTAGAGACAGCTTCATGGTTTCAAGTGCATGACTATCTCCCACCCCTAAGGAGAAGAGAGCTCCTTCTCCTTGTTCCCACCTGACTGCATAGGGGTCTTCAGCACAATTCCTGGGACTCTTCAGAAACTCCATTTGTACATAAATTCTTCTTCAAGGGACTTGGTGCTTCTTGGTGCTAATGACACAGTGGTTCTCAGTGTCACACTGTTGGTGACTATGCCATAGCTTCTAGGCTGTTTGGCTGAGTGACATTTCAGTCAAATATTTATGATGAAGGCCTATGTGAGTAAAAGTTGCTTGGTTGGTAGGTGGCTTTGGGAAGTGCTTGTACCCTCTTCTCTAAAGTAGGTAGTGTGCTTGGAATATTACAATAAATGCTTAGTAATGTGAACATTATTTATCATCATTTCTCTTAATAGTTGCTACCTTCCTCATTACCATTGTCACCATCACCAAACTCTTCAGGCTTGGGAGTTATGGTGTTAATTTGCTGCACAGCTCTAGTTTTCTGAATTATGAATGGACAGGAAATGATGCTATCAGGTACAAAAGCCTCATTATAACTGTCCAGGTTCATTAGCCCCTTAAGCATGTCCTTTCAGGGCTCTCAGTCTCTGTGCAGAGACATTTGCAGAACTTAGAACAGTTTGGCATCACAGGTGTTCAGTGGTGATGGTCCCTCCTTCACCTTCCCCTAGAGCCCTTCTGTGTCTGGCACCTCCTTCCCTGGCTCATTTTTTTTTTTTTTTGGTCTCAGAGGTATCCAGCCTGCCTCCTCACCCTCCAGTGCCCCTGTTGTCACATCTGCACAGCCTTGGCACAGCCTGAGCATTTGCTGTGATGTTTTAGGTTTCTCTATTGACTTACTCTAGTGCCTTTTTGAAAGATCACTCCTCTCTTAACTTTAGCTCTTTCAGGTGTAAAATAAAAGAATCATATACTTACAGCTTGTTACATCTCAAAGTGAAAGCTTGTATTAAAATTTAGTCCCTAATGGGAGCTGTTAAGAGGGTGGAAACTTAATTCCATTGTGGTCATTGGAGGTGTGACCTTCAGGAGGTAACTAAGATGAAAAGGCTTTAGGGCCTAACTCAGTGAGGCTGTCGAAGAGGAGGAGGAGGAGGAGGAGAAGGAGGAGGAGGAGGAGGAGAGTTAGGAGGAAGATGCTCTGTCCTGCTATGTGATGTCCTGCACTGCAGTGGGACTTCACTAAGTCCCCACCAGCAAGGACTCACCAGATGCAGCAGCCTGATCTGGGACTTCTCAGCCTTTACAAGTGCAAGCTGAATAGACTTATTTTTGTAAATTACTCAGTCGATGGTATTCATTTGTAGCAAAAGTAAATGGACTAAGAGCTTAAGTATAGGTTAAATGGGATCATTCATTGCTTGCCCTTACCCTAGCTTGACCTCTTTGAGGGCCAAAGCTCATATAGTTCTGGAACTTTCGCGTTCAGTGTGATATGGTCACTACAGAGCTCTTAAAATTTGCTTGTCAGGACTGAGCTGAGTTGCGTGGGTAAAATACACACTGAATTTCAAATGCTGGGTACAGAAAGAGTCCAAAATAACTTCATATTTTATATTGGTTGTATGTTGAAATAAATGCTATTATTTTGAATGTATCAAGTTGATAAAATTAAGGAAAATTGTTCTATTTTAAAATAATATTAAATATGCTAAATATTTATATGTTTTTATTATAACAAAATAATCATTAACTAATTAAGTTGTTATTTAAACTGATCTTATTTGTTTCTTTTACATTTTTTAATGAGAAAACTTAAAATTGCACATGGCGTTCACAGCGTGGTTCTATTGAACAGTGCGAATGATTCCTTATTTATTATTTTTTTTTTTTGTGGGGTGAATTCTATTTAATGATGTATTAAAACAGGTAAAATTATGAGAATTAATTGTTCTCAATCTTGGCAGCCACGGAGCTTCAAGTAACCTATTACTATGGTAGCAATGGGGCAACCCTGAAAGTTCTGGAACTTGCCTCTGATGCTGTGGGATGGGTTTGTTTCTTATGCAACTCTGCAAAGGTAAGATGGATACAAAACTGTCACACCAGGCTAAGAATGGCTCCTTACCACACAGGAAGGAATCTGCTTAGCACAAGTGAGGAGCACCTGGGGAGAGGGTGGACAAATAAACGGACAGACAAAGGCAGGAAAGAGTAAATGAATGGCTAGACAGTGAATTAATAAATGGGAGATGAGTAGTAGGTCAATGACGGAGAGAGGAACAGGATGACCAAAGGGAAGAATGGTTTGGGATCAAATCGACAGATCCATGGATCAACAAGTTGCTCAGAAGATTAAAGAACAAAGTGTCTATGTACAGCAACAAATATGTAAAGAAGGAACAGATGCCAGGAGAACAGATGCCCCCAGAAACCAAAACTTGACTTTGACAAGTTTTGCTCCTTTCCCTGAGCTTGTGGAGACCAAGAAAAAAGGTTTACTCTTGCTCCTGGGGAATTTATTATTTTAATTGTTAGCCTTCATCAGAGGTTACTGGCATTTTTTTCCTCTTCGACAGTTTATCACTTGTAAATTATTTGTCACATCATTGCAATTCTATCCAGATCCTTAACTTTCTAATCATGCATCTTTTATGGGGTCTCCTTTAAAGAAGCACTATAATTACGTGCCAAGGGTCCCAGTAAATTTTATCAGGCCATAAAATATTATACTTTAATTATTTGGAGGGGGAAGAAAGGCAAATGTTCCCTCTGCAGGCCTGGTGATCAATAGTGCAGAGCTCATGCTGGCAAGGAGAGGCTCAGAGAGCCTCTTTTGGGGTCTCTCTGAGTGGCCCCAGTATATATCCTCCTTGATTCTTGGATGGATGTGGGACTGGGCTATGCTTCCAGGTACACATCCTTAAAGTGGTTTCATTATGCATAGCTGGTCTAAGCAGTTTTGGGGAAGATGTTTCGCCGCAACCCCTTTGGCGCAACACTTAGGACTGAACTCAGGACCTTTGCAGTGAGCTACTCCTGCACCTCATTTACTTTTATTTATTTTTTTTATTTTGGCACAGAGTGTTGGCTACATTGCCCAGGCTGAGCTTGAAATTGTGCTCCTCCTGCCTCAAACTCCCAGAGTGCTGGAACATCATTTTGCCTGTTTTATAGATGAGGAGGCTTAAACCTAAAGAGCCACATGAGATAGAAATTTTGTTTGAATCTCCTGGCTCTGCAGTGATGTTTTTCCTTTCTTCCCTCCACCATACCACAGTTGCCCTTGTGAGCCCACCCACACCAGAGCACACATAGGAGCTCAGTGGGTTAGGGAGTTTTTATACTCTAGCAGCTAAAAGAAGAAATGCAATGGCATCATGGCCTGAAGGCTCTGCTTCAAGCATTTAATTCACTTGCTAACATATGCCAGCCTCTTGCCCACACAGATCATGGATGTGGCAACTACAGTAACTGCTAAGAATGAGGGAGCCATGCAGTTTCAAAAGTTTAAAAGTGGGAGCTTTTCATCAGGAGGATCGTGAATGGCTGCCCTGAGGAAATGAGTGACCCAAGATCTGAAAACTAAGTAAGAGTTGGCGAGGTAGGTAAGTGAAGGTGGTGTGCTCTTGGTAGAAAGGACAGTATATGCAAAGGGCCTGTGACAGGAAGGTTAGGAAGAAAATGTAGGGAGGCTGAAATAGTGACCGATGAGAGACAAGAGTTAGTGAACTAGGGAAAGGTCTTAGTTTTATCCTAAAAGCACTGATATTTCAGGTTGAAGCTCAGGTGAGGGAAAAGGCTGTTTCATAGGCAGTGAGTGGTCTGTACAAGAAAAGAGCTGAGGGGTGGCCAAGGGCATTGGCCATGTCAGGAGGCTCCTTCTTCTGGGCAGGGAGTGAACCCCAGGAGAGGAAGACAGGCTGACTAATCCCCACGCATCCTTCTGATCTTGGCCTCTAAGTCATTTCCTTCAGGAGCCCTCCTCTGACCCACAATTAGGCTGGGCACCCCATCCGCACCAGTGGCTCCCCACCCTCCACTTCCTTTTTCACAACAAACAGCTCTATTTCTGCTATGTCTTACTTCATGGCCTCCCTCCTCACTGGCTGTGGCTTTATGGACAAGGGCTTGACACCCAGGTCACCACTAGCTGCTCCTCTCCTAACCTGGGACCCTGCACTTGGTCGCACACAAAGCCTAGAACCCAGAGAACACCGGAGGAGTGGGGCACGCTTGAGAGATGGGATTTGTGAGGGACCTATTTCCTCTAGGCTCTTACTCCTTCTTGGCTCCCCCTCCCCTGCCCTTCTTTATCACTTCCGCATTTTGCCCTAAAGCTGAACTCATCCAAGCTCCCTGCTCAGGGCCTCTCATCTGAGAGCACTGAAGGACACATAAGAAAATATCTGAGTTCCGGGTATGAAGCATCATTTTCTCTGCAAAGGGCTGCAATGCGCACAGTCACCATCCAGAAAAATACATTGCTCCAAGAGGTTAGATGACTTTCATAGTCCCTATTGCACACAAAGAAGGTGACGGAGCAATTTGTGAGAGCACTCCATGTCACCCTTTTGGAATGACTCATCCAGCTACTAGGTTTACTGCTAATTAGCTCAGGGTGAGCACTATTTGGTGAACCCTGTGGTCACTGGGATGGTGAAATCCCTAGCAAAATATTCTGCATGAAGAAAGTTATATTTATGCGAATGATATGAATGCAGATGTGAATAGTCAGTAGCATTTGTGTTAGGAACTTTCCTGATCCCTTATATCAGGGCTCTGTCAATCTAAATCATGTTTTCATAAATATATTTTGGTTGGAACATAGTCATGTCAATTTATTTATATGCATGGCCTTTTCTGGGACCATGGATGGCAGATCTGGGCAACAGTGACAGAATATATATATATATTCTCAGAGCCAAAGTTATTTATTCACTGGATCCTCAGAAATAAGTCTTGCCAATCTTGCCTCTACGCTCATTATTGCAACATAATGACTTGAGTAAAGCCGTCTCTAGTTTATGGATAGTGAAACAGGCTCAGGGAGAAGTGATTTCTTTGTAATTTCATAGACTCAAACCCAGAGAGACTCTGTCCTGTGATCTTTCAGTGTGGTCTTCAGGAGGAAACAGTTAGCTGGGTCTTTAGGAGAAAGATAAGCGACCACTTCTAACTTGTTTCAGGATGGTAAAATCTGCTTGCTTCAGAAGCACTTCCTGGACATGCTTGATTATGCATACTGAAAGATGCCCACCAGTAGGTAACTGAACTCAACAAGCTTCATTTAGTTTTGGGGCTGAGTTTCAAGAAAGTACACCCTAAGGGATATAGGAGGTAGAATTTGAAAGGCTTAGGCCTAGAAACTTGCCACAGGGCCACTTGGGCTATGTGCTCTTGGTCGAGGTGTCATACCTGCCCAGATTTAAGGGTGGGGACAGAGAATCTATCTGTCAATGGGAAGAGTGTCAATATTGAGATCATGATTTTAGGACCCCATAGCCAACCACAGTGATCTCATGGCCACCTCTTTGATCCTGCATAACTGTTACTTTCTTGTCCAAACTAGCAGACACGAAGAGAATTAGCCGGGTGCTATGAGCACTGGACTACGTGAGCAAAACAGAATAGCGCCAGTCAGATAAGCTGAGCATGTAGCCATCTGTCCCTGCTACAATCGATGCTTTCTTGATGTCCTTAGTCATTGTAGATGGGTTAAATTAGGATCAATGTGTTTTGTTAAAGGAATCTACCTAAATTTTGGAAAACTGTTTAAAAGCAAAGAACAATGTTTTTCTGGGATAAAAACCTGTTAGTTATCCCAGAAGTAGTACTTATCAACTACTACTTTGTTTAGTTACCTTATTAAGCAGCTTATATTTGATAGGTCCCCTTCAGACCAGGAGCACCCTCCTCTGGGTCCTTCTGTCACCCAAGGTTCACTCCATGCCTGCTTCCTCTGTGTGAGACTCTGAGACAACAGATGTGGTCTGGCCTCCAAGTACTTGGACTTATTGGGCAAGATGCTTCAGCCAAGATCTTTGCCAGCTGAGGATAGGAGCTATCAGAGAACTAGGAGCCAAGCATTGCAAAATTCCTGAAATAAAGGAAAAATTCCAGGAAGATTTTATAAGGAGTGTCTCTCTCTCTCTCTCTCTCTCTCTCTCTCTCTCTCTCTCTCTCTCTCTCTCTCTCTCTCTCTCTCTCGCAGAACCAGGGATTGAACTTAGGCCCCTATACTTGCCAGGCAAGTGCTTATTCTACTGAGCTATCTCTCCAGGTCCTAGACAACAAACGTTGAAGTGCTCATACTAGCAGCCAGTACTAGGACAAGGATGGGCTCTGTGGATGGAATGAGGAAGGATAAGGACAAGTTTCTAAGCCTCAAAGAGAGGAAAGGTCATCTCAGTTAGGGGGACCAGCAGTGTAAAGAGTGGGTGGGTAGAACAGAAGTGGGTAAGCCTGGGATGTGACTGGCTTTTGGGGGAACAGTAGGATCCTGTCAGGAGAGGAAGTTTCCAAGGAAGGGAGTCTGGATATTTCCTAACACGTGTGGCTTCTGAGTGTTGAAATGGGGTGGAATGTTGGATTCGCCAGCATGAGCTACCTTAGACTTGAGCCTTATCTGTTCTACAGGTTATCAGGGACTAGAAGTTCCACACAAGAACTTCTGGGTGGAACTGCTTAGAAATGCAGCATCAAGCTTCACCTCAGGTCTGTGGAATCAGAGCCTTCAATTTAACATGGTGCCCAGGAGCTTCCCCTGTACATGTGTGCTTGAGAAGCACTGGTCTAGCACACTGCACTTCACAGAGCTTATACGTTTATATTTACTTGAATTCAAAGTTGTCCACTGGTGGTGGTTTCAGTTTTGCAAATCCAAGTGGTAGCCTGCAAAGGACTTCAGGGAAGGACAGAAGACAGTCACATCGGTGACTGAGATCCATCCACTAGATTTCTTGTTCTTAGGTATTCTACTGATCGCCCCAGGATCCTCTGCAATGGAACTCAACCGAGTCCTGGTTCCCACACATTAATAACAAATCAGCTCAGTGGTATGATTTTGTGGGTCACTGGCAGGCACTTTGGGTCACCGAGTCCTCACATCATGAGTTCACTGTGTTGTAGATTGGACTCCAGCCCCTGAGGGGTGGGGAGGTACAGAGAGGAACAGATCCCACCCTGTCTAGTACATAGAACAATTGTGACTGGAGGAGAGGGTGACACATTTGTGTTCTACCAGCATAGAGGCCTCTGGCTGATGCTGTGGTCTTTGGTATCCCTGTTTTATGCCTTCCCAGAGATGCCGAGGCAGGAGTGGGACAGATTGGGAGAATGGAAAAATCCAGAAGGCTCAGGTTACTGAGATATGGGCTGTTACAAATCCCTCCTGGCCCTCAGGAAACTTTAACAAGCTCTTGAAGTCTGAAGCGGTGACACTGTTTAGAAACTCGGCTGCACAGGGAGCTTTTCATCTTTACTTTGTACATCATGCTGCCACAGGCATCTCCTGTGCCAAGCCTGTGCTGGGGTGAGGGCAGAGCTGGTCCTTCACTTGCAGACCTGTTCTGCATGATGGGGAGAGAGATACACAGCACTTTTAAAAGTCTGAGTGAGGGAAGCAGTTGGTACAGAACTTATTAGAGGTAGGGGTATCTGGTTCCCTATGGAAGACAGCTCTGCTATTTGTCAGCTTTGTGCTCTTTGTCAAATGTCACAGCCTCTTGAGGACCCCAAATCCTAGCCTATGCCAAGGTTAGGATAATTTCCTCTATCAGGGCTTGGGCTAGCATAAGTGAAATAGCCCATAGCCAAAGGGGCATCTCATGGCAGGTACTCAGAGCTGCCGTCCCTAATCGTAGACTCCAAGCTGGGCCAAGCATCTCGCCAAGGAAGCATAACCAACTGGAGGGACTGGTTTCATTTCACAAGCACACTATTCTGAGGACTCCTCCCCATCTTGTAGGGAAGTGGTTGTCCTCACATGTCTGAGAAAGTGCATGTGATGGTGCCGTGTCCCAAGTGACCAAAGGGATCTTGCAAAACTATGATCCCCTCATTTCTGAAGAGAAATGTATGGGAAGGAGGAAGCAGGCAGTCGCTCTTCTCCTGTGGTCTGTAAGACTGTGCTTTGTGGTCAATGGCCAGTGCTATGAAGATGGACTGCATGATTCTGAGACTCGGCTTGGGAGACTTTTTCTTCTTCTCCTTCTGGTGTTCTTCCTTCTTCTCAATGCCTTTCTTCTCTCTCTCCTGCATTGGCTTGACATAACATCCTGAAGCTTCTTCCACAGATGGTCACCCTCAGAAATCAGAGAGCAAGTCTTTGTTGCCAGTGGGCTTGGTGGAAGGGCTGCTTTTTTACACAGAAGCTTCTTACGTCTGCAAGGCAACTGAGGGAATAAGCAGATTAGGACCCCATTTCTCTAGCCTTTGGGCAGAAATTATCCACTGTAACGTGTTCAGCTCAGATGCATTTCCCCTGTGAACCAGCTTTTCTTCACATCTCTAAGACTTCCGCTCTATCCCTTTTTATTGAGTAGCTAGAGCTTTCTGTCCTTTGAAGGCTGTGTGGGTAGTGTGCTATCTTCTGCAGCTTCTTTTGCCAGCCTCAGGTGGGTGACCCAAGCTGTGCACTATTGTGCCCGCATGCACAAATCTCCTGTATAACCAACAATACGTGCATATTTATTTTCACCCATGTGCACACTTATGAGCGAAATAATCTTGGCTCCTCAGGCCCCACAGCTGCCCTGTGGTTTGCTATGTCTTGTGCTCCCTGTACAAGTGTGTTCTGCCTTCTTCCTCTATTACGAAGTTTACTGCCTGATCTCCCAGGTTTGGCCGACTTGACATTGGCAGTAACTGAGTCGGCCTTGTCGTGACATGTCCACAAAGCCTCATAAATCATCTCTATGCAACTTTGCATGCACATTTTTATTTTTTCAACAAATATACACATTCTTATTTCCTAACAGCTTCAACACTGACTGAGTGCCCAGACAAGGGACCTACTCACTGTGTGTTTGGTCAGGTTACATTGAGTAGAGAAATGGGGACCACTCTGTTCATTATAATGGGCCCAAGACACATAAGAGAAGGGGGATGATGAAGGCCTGCTTTGAATGGGATGTTACTGTCATTTTGTCCAGCTAGAAGCCATTCATCATTTTATTTGTTCACTAGATTCCCTATAAACTCTTACTGAGGATTTAGGTAAGGGCTATAGTAAGGCTCATTTTTCAGACTTAAAACTTAGTCTCAGAATAATTGAGTTGTTCAAGAAAGGGATTCAGGAATTTGCATTAAAACAATGCTATGAGTTGTCCAATGTGGGTGGTTCATGGTACACTTTGGCAGTAAGGGATTTTGCGATTATACGTGGACTTGAAGGTGTAAGAGATACTTTTTCATTTCTTAAAAAAAAAGCCTAGAAATAATAACTGAAAATATGAGAAGTGGGGCCAGGGATATAGCTCAGTAAAATAAGCACCTGCCTGGCAAGAGCAAGGTCCTGAGTTCGAGCCCTGGTACCACAAAAAATAAAATAAAATAAAATAAAGTGATCCTAAGGACAAACTTTTTATAACCAGAAGCTAGGTGGAACTTAAAACTGTAAGAATGTTGGAGTTGATCCCCAGAGAGACTGGCTACGGCCAGCTGGAGCTGGGTCACTTGCCACCTTACAAAACTAGTACTACCAATCTCTGGTTGTGGTTTTGCTATAAATTTGTCACATGATCATCTCTCTCTTCTTTAAAAATCATGATAGTACCATGCATGTTGATACAGCTTTACACCTTACAAAATTATTTCTCCAGTATCATCTAAACACTTCTCGGTAATGAGCTGTTCCCATCTTCACTTGACAGAGCCAGAGGTGGAAATGCCGAGGAGATGAGTCCCTGTTAGAAGGTGGATTCCAGACCCAATGCTCCATCTTTGAGAAGAGCTTGTTTTCCACTCACAACATTATTCCAACACCCAGGAACTACTATTCACTAGATGTCAGGACGTTGTAGGGCACTGGCGTCCTGGAAGGCCAGTTCAATAAAGGCTGCATGCAGTGAGCGCCTCCTTGCTAAGAGATGCCGTGGAGTGGAGAGAAGGCAGGAAAACAGAAGGCAAAGGGTGCTTGTAGGAATGGCGGAGTCTTCTAATCAACAAGCAAGAGACCTCTTTTCTAATGCTTTTAAAGCTAAAACTTGGATAAGATCAAAGAGACAGAGGCATTGAGCTCCTGTTTTTGCTCTAACATGGTGTTCTCAAAAGTCCCTTATGAAGGAATTATCCATATGGTATGAAAGTTGTTGAGAAAGGAAGAGTGTCACTCACAGAAGAATTCCATAACCTCTGATGAAGGGCTTGCCTCTCTCTGGCTTCCGCCAGCATGCCACAAGTGAATGGGAATGGGGCCAAGTTCCCTCTGAGGAATGTCCTCTAATTATTTACAATTTGCTGAGGTGTTTCCAGAATACAGAGAAATCAATGTTATCCTGACTCTACTGACCAATCCATGAGTAGTCATAAAGTCCTTTGTCTTCCTGATTCTTATTAGCCTGGTTCCTTATTTCCTGGTTGGAAGCCTGAGTCTGAGCCCAGAAGAGTCCCAGAGTCTCCTGTGCCGGCCATAAGAGTGCATCTCATCAACCAATTGGGCTATGGTGACAAAGATGGAAGTTTTACACAGGCTCTGTAACACAGACATCCACTCCCCAGGAATTAACTGCAAAACAATGACTGCTCAGTGCTCTACTGCTCAGTGTGAGTGACTGACTCTGAGTCTTGGCCTGGCCCCATTGCGTGCGGCAGGGTGATTACACTGAATTATTTCAGTCTTGAAAGGGACAGTGCTTTGTTTTCATTGTAGTAGTTCTTTATTATGGACACAGATGTACCTCCCCAACCCATAACACTTCTGCAAGAACCACCACGGATTGACAGAGGCCTTGTTCCCTGGCAGTGAATCCTGCTGCATCACTTCTGAGAGTGAGTGAAGATCAGCAGCGCGGTCATGCCCATGAATGGCCCAGGTCCCTACCACTCCCAACAGTTGGCCTCATAGAATTCTGGAATGAGCCTTTTGATAACTTTATAGCACTAGTGGGGAGTCAGCATTTTCTGGGGGCTGGAATAACATCCTTTGTGATACAGAAAATACACTAAATTATCGATGGTTTTCTCCATAGTCAGGTTTTCTAAATTTGGGCTTAAGCTCCTTTTACTACTGTCCAAATGACCTAGGAGAAAAATTATTGCCCCCTCCTCAGTGAGTGCTCTTGATCTGCAAGATTTAGACCTCACAGGAGAAGAACTCCCCAGAGCAGGCACAATATCAGATCAATTAGATGGAAGTCGAGACTGTTCAAGTCGAGATTGTTCTCTAGATATAACACCCAACACCTACAACCAAACCACAGTGCTGAATATGCATGACTGAAGGGCACAGGGGTTTAATTTGGCTCATAGCTCCAGATGATTTAGTCCATAGCCAGCTGACTTCAAGGCAAAAACATTTGTTTTCTTCTTTTTTTCCCCCACTTCTTTTATTTTAAAGAGAACAAAAAATAAGAAAAAAAGTAAAAATGATACAGGATTTTAGAATAAGATGAT
>PVKN010008863.1:0-24527 GCA_004027915.1 Capromys pilorides | reverse complement strand
AAAGAAGGAAAGAAAGAAAGAAAGAAAGAAAGAAAGAAAGAAAGAAAGAAATGGAGGGAGGGAGAGAAAGAGAAGGAATTTGAGCAAGACATTGGAGGGTTTGCATTGGAGAGGAAGTTAACACCACTGAAATCTATCCATCGAAATCAGTAAACAAATAAATAACAAAACAATAACAAAGTAACAGCAACAACCGAACTGAGTTTTAGAACTAGAAGGGAATGATATCTAGAGTCATAATAACATTGAAAAGGCACAAACTAAGAAATAAAGACACAGAAAAGTGGGATCCATACATAGGAAAAAATGGCAGGCAATGAAAACTGCTTCTGGGAAAAGACAAGTTAGCATTAGCGCCCAGAGACTTCAAAGTACCTGCTACAATAACAATAGTATGCTCCAGGAACTGTTGAAACAGTATTTGAAGGATTAAAGGGAGGCATAACAATGATACATAAAACAGAAAATATTAACAATGATTGTGTGATTAATTTTAGGCGTCAACTTGACCAGCTTAAGTGGTACCGAGATGTTTTGAGTGCATCTTATGCAAGATACCTGCCCAGGTATTAGCAGAGTGAGTAAAGAAAGTTGTCCTTAGCAATATGTGTAGGTCCCATCTAATCCAGTGAGGGCCCCAGAGAACAAAAATGCAAAGGAAGGGTGAATTTGCACGTTCTCTTTGAGCTAACATATCCATCTTTTCCTGCCATCCTACTTCAGTACTTGCAGTATTCAGGCTTTGGAGTAAGACTGGAATTAGACACCAACCCCGAAGCTCTCAGCTGTCAGGTTGAATGGAACTGCATCACCAGCTTTGCCCGCGTCTTAACCTCCATGACTGCCTGAGCAGATCCCTCACAATGAATGTCTTTCTACATCTTTCCCTGTGTGTCCCACTGGTTCTGTTTCTTTGAAGAATCCAGATTAATGCAGATAACGATTTTTAAAAAAGTAACTAGAAATTCTGAAGTGAAAAGTCCAGAAACACAAACAGAAAAACTTTGAAAAGTTGAAGAGTATCTATAAATTGGTAAATCACCAGAAAACTTGAACGGAGACCAGCAGAGACTATGCAAACTACAGAATGGGCAGGGACATGTAAACAGCCTTAAGACTCGCAGGACACCACTAAATGCACCAGCATACCTGTGGAGAAGTGCCAGGAAGAGAGGAGAGAGAAAAGAAGGGAGAAGAGCCACTGGTGTTGGAGATGCAGACCTGGCTGCAGTCAGGGGTAAGTACTGGATCTGCCCTGGTTCCTCCCACCAGCTCATTCTATGCGGGGGCCCTGCCTTCCTGCCATACAAGCCACTCCCATTTCCCCAGAATGTACTACTATTTACCTTCTCGTCTTTTCTGAGGCTGCGCTTGCTTCCTGGACTGCCTTGTCTTCTCACATCCAGTGGGTGAAGAGCTAGCTACCCTTTTCTGATATTGATAATTGTCAAGCAGTATCCACTACTTAGCATGTCTTACCAGCAATTCCTCAGCTTGTCCACAAGCCCTGCCTAATCTTTATCTGGCAATTTTCAGAAAACTAAACAATAAAATTTAACATTTATACTGAATATTTACATACAAAACAGAAGTAAACCGCTATGCCTCCTGGGTAAACTAAACTCAGACTTTATTTTGGTTCTTATTCTTCCCCAAGTCCCACTCTACGTTTCTCACAGAAGTTATTTCTTTATGTCTCTCTGTGTGCGTAGACTATAATAAAATCTGACAAGTCTTCAGTTCAGTTGGTGCCTTTTCCTTAACTAGAGCAAAGCACAAGTGACAGCCCCTCTCTTACAGCTTTCCCCCGTTGTCAAAGCGGGGCTAGCACTCTCGCAAGATTCCTCATGCAATGTCTGTGATTGCAGCTCTGCGACTCACAGGTTTGCCCCCTCATTGAACTGCTGCTGGAGGCTGGCGACCCTGTTTTCCTGTATAATACAGTTCCTGTAACTTAGAAAGAAGGAAAGGGACAGAAAAGGGAAGGAGAAGGAATGGAGAGGGAGAGAAGCTGTGTGTTTCATAAGGCTAATTTTCCCAATATTTTATTTAAAAAGCACTCATCAGTAAGGTTTCCTGTTTCCACAAAAACTGACAGCTCCAACTGAATACACATACACACAGCACGTGTGCTATGAACAGAAATCACTGAAATACACAATAATCTGTTCAACTGCTTCACATGGTCAAAAGTATTTGCTTCTGTCACTTTGCTTCTCAACCAATTCTGCCAAGTTGTGTTTCCAATTGTTTCTGTTTTTTCTTTTAACTAACTGAATAGATTAAAATTGCTTAAAATCATTTCCCAGAGGCCACTGGGAAAAGATATCAACCAGCTAAAAACGTCTCCTTCAGCAATCAAAGTCTTAGCAAAAGCTCTTTTCATGAGAATCATTCCTTGAGAGCCTACACATGTCCCTAGGGCACCCCAAATCCGTGGGAATGACTGCTGGCAGCCCCAGAGTCAGAGAAGCGCTCCCACGACCCTGAGCTCAGGCAGCAGTGCAAGCCTCAGCCAACGCCAGCTCTTGGGGTCTTTGGTTTGTGCTAAATGCTGAGTCATCACTATATGGTCAGCATAACAGCACCTGCAGCTTCTCACGCTGGTCCCTACAGCATGAGAGATTTCTGTCCCCATTTATTGACAGTCCGGTGTGCTCTCAGTCTCTCCTTTTGCTGCTCTTTCTCTGGGCAGAACTCTCCTTCCAGCCACATAAGGGTCTGAATAATTACATATCCAAATGAGAGATATGATTTCAAATAAGAGTAGAGGCTATTGGCATAATTGTGCTGTTGTTTAAAATATCAGTCTATGCTGGGGAAATGGCTCAGGGGAAAAAGTGCTTGCCTGGTAGGCATAAAGTCCTGAGTTCAATTCCTGGTATCACATAAAAAGAAGAGGAAGAAAAGAGAGTGAAATATCAGTCTATGGAAAAGCTGCGCTGAGTCCTTCACTAGGCAGCAGTCTGGTTAGAGGCATTCTCAGTGCCTGCAGTAGCATGAGGCCACTTTACAGGCTTTGAAATGTGCTCCAGGGAAACAAATGGCCAGAGATACCTGGAGCTGTGTGGACAGCCAATATTAAGTGCAGGCTCAGACGAGGGCTTTTACCTTTTGGTTCAAGGTACTTTAAGTCACAGCAGGACACCAGAACTCCAGAAATAACAATACTAAGAGTGAAAGCCATCATATTCACCAATCATTCATTATGCATAGGGCACTGTTGTGAGTTTTCTATGCTATATTATTGCGAATAGCTAACAGGTGAAGAAATGGAAGTTTGAGATTTTAATAATTATCCAATTAGTAAGGGACAGAAAGTGAGCTCCAGTTCAAGCTGGCTTGACTCTGACATACAGTTAATATTCTGTGGCATACACTTGAAGCTTAGCTAGAATTTAAAACAAAATAAGAAAATAATGACCTAATTCAATTAAGGACTTAACAAGGCAAACCATGAAAAAGTAAAGGTCAAAGGTATTTATCTAAGAGGCCAGTGAGCAGGGCGAATGATGGCCGGATGATCTACAGGTGGCCGTATCCGTGTCAGAGCTAGAACCAGGAGGAAGGAACACACTGGCAACGTGGCACAGGCCTAGCAAGAAAGATCAGTGACCTGTCAGAGGCTCAAAATTGCCCATCACTGCTTCGACCTTGTAACGTTCACTGTTGTAAGCAAATTAGAATTTCATCTTTAAATTCTCCTGATTCAATTTTTGTCTCTAGAAAATTATTTATGCAGAGACTGAAGATTTGAGTCACTTATGAAGGAAATTACAAGTTACCCCACCCTCAGCCCCATATTGTTAATTTCCTAATTAAACTAAGCAATCTCTCCCCTCTACTCACTTTGGACCTTGAAGCCTCACTTGTAATTCCATTGCATATTCTGCTTCCACCTTTACAGGAATTAGTGATTTATAATGAGTCATTCCCTACCATTCCTTTCTGTCACTGCTATGTTGGAAAGCTAAGGAAATTATGTAAATATCAGACAATGTTGAATCCTTTTAACCTTAAATGCCCTAAATCCATCACTACACTTATGTATAAGTATGCAAACCCCCCTCCACATATGCACCTTTCTTTCCTGAAAATACATCTACTTGGAAATTCTTAATTTCATGTAAGAATCCAGAATTCATTTTTATTGCTGAGGACTCTTAACGTGCTCCTCCCCATTTCCCTTGCAGGTTCTGCTTGACTATGAACCTTAATTTTCCAACCAATATGGAACCCTAAGGCAAGCTTGAGTCAAGAGATCTGAATTGATCCTGACAGGTTCTGAAAAATACCAGGTAAAGTGCATTTCTATTGACATGGCAATTTGATACTGTCCACTGTTTCTCTTAATACTATATTTCTCTTCAGTCTGTTTCTAACTCAAAGTGAAAGTTTTACATTGCTAATTAATAATTGAGTTAGTCCTTATATTACTAATTCATAATTTAACGTCAAAATGTGGCCCATACATTTCAAATAGAAATTTTTATCCTGAATAACCAAGAGGCATTTTATTCTTTTTACTTCAAAACAGATTTACAAGTGAATATTTCTTTGGTAAAGGGGCATATTCCTGAGTGGTTTCAGTTGGAGTATTGTAGACACATTTACATATGAAGTATACTAGAGGAGCAGGCCATTTTAATTGTTTTCCTTTGTTTTACATCTCTTTAAATCTTTTACTTTGTTTGCTTCACATTTTTATTAATGCATATTGGTTAGACAGATTAATGAATTTTATTGCAGCAAGATCATATATGCAATAACATACTTTGGTCACTTTTACTCCTCCTCATCTCACTTATCCTACCCTGCCCCTACTTTCTCATAGGGGAGAATTCAAGGTATATATTTTTATTACATGCATTTAAATTATTACCCATCCCTTCTCTGTTGTGGTAGTTCATGTTTTTCTAAAAAAGAGAAAGTAAAAAGTGATATTGGTGTCTATATAAATGTTGCTGAAAAGACAACACTACTCCATCTCATTTTTGTCCCTCACTTATGGTTCAACTCAAGAAATGAACCAGGTCTAGATGTGTGCATATCAGGTTCATGTGTGCATTTATTGTATTTTGCTTATGACTTTCTCTTTTTAATATATTTGCTGTTGTTTTACTTTTGTCTTGCTAGAGATTAAACCAGGGACCTTGTGCATGCTAGACAAACAGAGTTATTGAGTTAAAATCTCAACCCTCCACCTTTCAACATTTTAATACATTTTTAAACTGCAAGCCACTGAGCTCTACATTATGTTTCCTGGATAATAATCTCAAGAATGTTGAGCCAAGTATCTGCATTTTCAGTAATCAACAAATAAGGAGAAAGCTGCAGTCATTATAATGCAGAGAGGTTACTGCATCTATGCATAACTTATTTCTTCCATGGCATGGAAGATAATATCCAGTGACACAATAAAATAAACCAAACCCTTGCAATGTAAACACATAGACTTCTAGTAGTGGTTGATACATTGTGGCAACTTGGCTTCCTGCTGGTGGGAACAGAGGGCCAGCCCTAGGATGCAGTGGGCCCAGCCCAGAGTGACTCAGCAGAAAGAGATCATAAAAAGGGGCTGAGGAAGTTGTGGAACTTCAACTTCATTGGAGGAATTCAGTCTTCACTCTTGGCTTGGACTTCATATTCTGGCTTGCAGCGCAGTCTCTTCAGCCTCCAGCTTGAATCTTTTGCCTTCCGTCACAGACTCTTCAGTCTTCCTTCACAGACCAGTCAGCCAAGGAATAGAGAATTGCACAGAGCACTGCAGTGAACTTTAGACCTTGGGACTGAATTCTTCATTCCGGGGCATGCAGACGCCCTCTGCACACTTCTTCATCTGACTCTGTGGCTGACTATTGTCAGACAATCTTATAACTCCTTATATATTGTATATTTTGTGTTAATATCCATTCCTTATATCTGTTCTGTTCCTCTAAGTAAAACCCTGACCAATACACTTCTAATCTGTGGTTACTGGAGGAAAATAGACAAATTGACTTTGTATTTTGTAATATTTCCCTATAGGAGTTAGTTCATGGCATCTTTTCCAATCTAGTTTGGTGAGAAAATTTTTCTCACTTTTATTTTAAAGGTCTTCCTGTGTGTAGCTTTGATACTTGCTACTCTTTTTTCAGAAGACCCTACGAAAAAGAGATAAATCCATCTGTACTCCTTCTTATCCTCAAGGTTGCTTTTGACAACACTTAGAAGCATCAGATAAGAAAAACTTAGGATTTAAATTTCAAAGGGCAATGAATGTGTGTCTTCTCTACTTATTTTAAGTAATCAAGGTGTTCTGTCATTTCCCAGAGAATGTCACTAAAATATGTAACCAACCAAAATTGAGAGACCTAATCACAAACTATGTTGTAACAAGAAGCAAAATGTAAGCATATGACTGAAATCCTTCAAGTATAATGTCATTAAATTGAGTTATGCAGGGAATACTTATTGCCCAGTGCCAAGTGGGTAACAGACATGAATACTGCCTCTGTAATGACAGTACTCAAGCGAGAAGCTAGATGTTTAACTCATTGGAAGTGTAGTCACAAGAGCTTCTACTAGAAAGCACTCATGATTGTAGATGGGAAGTTCCTGATGGGCCTTAAGCTGTATCTCCATTATGGGTAGGGACTAGTTAGTCAAAGAAAGGTCAAAAATAATGCTCTAAGTAGAGAATACCTAAGTGCAAATGCTACAAGAACACAAAGCCATGAACAGCTGAAGAAACCACAATAGATTAGAAGAGTGTAGAAGGGTGGGAAGGCACGTCGAGGCCAAAAGTAGAGCAGTGAGAAGGCAGTGAGGTGAAGGGATGCGATTAATTATCCTGTTCTTTCATCTTCTTTGGATTAAGACATGCCTAGCAGATAAGCAGAGTATGATTCACAGTGTGTTGGTGGGTCACAGAGTCACAGCCTTGGTATCCATATGGTCCCTTGCTCACTTCTCGCTGCGTTATTTCCTGCTCTGCTTCCTGATCACCATGAGCTAAGAAGTTTTATGCAATACGTCCTGTCCCATCCTCGCATCCCAGCCCTCATCCAGAGGCAACCATTATCACCTGTTTCTTATTTTTCTGTTCAGAAACATTTGTGCATATAACGCAAGTGCACATATATTCTTTAAGAATGTTCACGGAGATTTGGGCACACCATATGAACTCTTCCGCATCTAGCTTTTCTCTCAGTAGATACTGGGGACCTTTCATGTAAGAATGGAGAATCTGTCTCCCTAATGTCTGTGTACTTTTCCATATATGGATATTCTCTAATATGCTTAATGAATCCCTTACATATGGTAATTTATTACTGGACTTTTTGTTATCATTGAAAATGCCCCAGTGAAAACTCTGTCCAACTGTAGTATGCATTTTGGCTGGTCTATGGGAAGGAGACGTTAATGCTTAATTTGTTTTGTCTCCTTTTTTTAATTGGTTTTACTTTTTCTCTTCTTAATTTCTTCTCTCTTTTGTTTTTATATTAATAAAGTACAGAATCTACAGGTTCTCACTACAAAAATCAGATGCATAGCGATTCTCCTGTTTTCAGTCTCCGAAGTGCTGGGAATATAGGTGTGTGCCACTATACCTAGTCTCAATTGCCATCTCAGTGCACCCTGGGGCCTGGCTCAGCATGATGGAGATCAAAGCCTGGACTCTGCGCCTGCCTAAGCAGTCACTCTAATCTCCTGAGCTGTCTAGCCAGCCCGCTCTTCTTAATTTCTTATACATACCTTTCTTTTTGTTTTTCTTCTTCAAATTTTACAGGCATAAATCTGGTAATATGAATAACTGGTTGGAAGATAACACTAAGAATTTTAACAAGTACTGTAAAATTCACATCACTTTGTAAAGTAAAATTTTGAATCACTGGTAATTTGTTGTTGTTGTTGTTGTCCGTTTGTTTGTGCAAGGTCTGACTATGCAGCTCCAACATGTAGTGATCTTCCTGTTTTCTTTCTCTCCAGTGCTGGGATTACAGGTGTGTGCTATCACACCTGGACTCAATTTTTTCTGTTTTAATTCCAACTTGTACTATCATTAAAAAATTTAAAAATAATTAAAAATTAAAACTCTACCCAAACCATTTTGCATGAGTACAAACCAAAATGATTCTTTTTGCCAAAAGAACTTAAAGTTCCCATCTGTGATGCAGGACAGACATGGAAGAAGTAGGTTTCAGGGAAACACAGAGAAAGGTCTGGAAACTCAGTATCAAATCTCAGGCAGCTGCAACAGCAAAACCACAGCTATGTGTTTCAAGGAGAATTAATTTGAAATAAATATCATACAAAAATAAACCGATGGAAAGTGATGACAAGAGATCTATGTTTTGGAAGAAGACATTATAAAACTTACAGCATTTCAAAGGATGAAGCAAAACAGAAAACAAACTAAATTATCAAGAGCCATTTCTTCAGCTTCCATGGAAAATATGAGCCATACATCCTCAGAAAAATTGAACATAGGGATAAAATACAGTAAAAAATGATCTTTTGTGTCAGTTTTTATTGTCAAGCATTGATAATCTTTTGTAGCAATCTCTTTAGATGCTTTGAACAATCTTGAGTTCTTTTACCCTTTTTGGTATTTTTACATATACATAGAATGCACATACTGTCCTTGTGGGTCCAGGTGAAAGAAATAAAAGACAATCACAGTAGAAAATTAATGAGTATTATGTTCTTATCAAGTGCTGAGAACAGTTTCTCATAACTATCTTGTTTTAGTCTCATAAAACTTTAGTGAGACAAACAAAGGTTATTGCTCAGAATCTAAAAATGAAGGAACTAAGATGAAGAAACCTACCCAAGTTCACACAAGTAGTACACAGTGGAATCAACATCAGGCCCTCCTTAACATATGCATGAAGTTTTAGCCAAATAGCAGAATCTAAATTCATTACTAGTGGGGAAAGCTCAGGGGCACAAGTGCTTGCCTAGCAAGGTCCTGAGTTTGATCCCGGTTCCACAAAAAAATAAAAATTAAAAATAAATAAATAAATGCATCACTAATAATAAACCTATGAGGTATATTCAGAGAATACAATGAATCCTTAAATTAAAAAAATTATTACAATAAAAGACAAATTGCCATGAGCACCAGCCCAGGGAAAACCCTACTCATCTCCCACTTCAAATGCACTGATCCTACTGTTCTTGCTGTTTTCCACGGCAGCTCCGGAGGCCCTGTGTCAATGATAGATCCTGTCATAATTTCTGATGCATGATACATGATCAATGCACATATCTTGTAGCAATAAGTAATTAAAAACACAAGTGTATGAGAAACCATAAGGGATTTTCCGGTTAAGGCAAACTGAACAGCTCAAATGATTGCAGGTACAGCATAGACCTCATATGCTATAGGCAACACTTTCTCCCAGAGCCACAGAAATCGCAGTTCTGAAGCTTGTTCGAGTATAGATAAGCAGGAAATCCTCCAGATCCAAATACAGATAGAAAGACTCTAGCTTGGGTGGTCACAGAAGGCCTCACAACATGAGGCTCTCTTCTTGCTCCTCTCGTGTTACAAATGATCTTATTTTCCTCACTGCTGAAAATTATTATTTCTAGATATAAATATTTACTTTAAAACGACCTGGGGAGACCTTGTCTCTAAGTAAAATGTGGAAAAGCACTATAGCACAAAGAAATTACCCTGGGTTCAGCGCCCAGCCCTGGATGGTGAAGGGAAGATGATCTGGATTATGAGATACCGTCTTCTTTCTACAACTGGTGAATTATCTCAGGACAAAATCTGTGATCCTCTTGTTGACCCTCATGGCTGTGCTGCTGCAACGGCCCAGCTCACAGGACCCTCCTGTCATACGCTGTGGAGCTAGCTTAACACAGTCCCCTCGGCCCCCAAATTGCCCTCAAGGCTGCAGCTGAGTTCTGCCAGGTTATGTGGCTTTGCTGGAATGTGCTGTAACCAGCTAGTGGTTTTAACTCCCACAGACCATCTGGAGATGATCCACTTCAGGAGAGAAAGCCTGAATCAGAGAAGAGATACAAGCCTTGGCTGTCCTCAAATTTGCCCCAGTCATCCATGATTACAAAAATGTTATTTTTGTTATTAATAAAAAGGAAAAATCAATTTCTGCATTCCGCTTCCTTTTGTCAAACATGTAACTTTTTCTAATCTTTGGCTTCCTGTTTTTCTTAATGTTGGCTTTTGAAGAGCAGAAGAGTGTACTTTATCAACTTTCTTTACAGCCTTTTAATTTGTCCTGCAAGATTCTTTACTTGGGAGAAACATCTGCCCTGTCTTTGAGAGCCAATTCATATAATAGGATGTGGTAATTACTGAAGTTCCTGTTACATTTTTATGCTTGTTACCCAACTCTAATACTCAAGTATGGAAGTCAAGTGTCCTTTTCTCTTCCTACAAATAAGGTCAACTTCCCACTTACCTCCCTGGCATGTACAAACCATGAAATCCTTTTAAAGTTGTGAACGTAGAGCTTTCTCCTCCCTCTTAAATATGCATAAATAACAATCTAATGATACTCTCCAATGTTAGAATTTGACCAATAATTTTTCAGCTTTGCAGTGGATCCATCTGTCTTCTTTTTATCTTGAATGTTGTTTTTGGCAACACCTAGGAGCACCAGATGAGGAGATTTAGGGTTTAAATTTCTCTCTTCTTTCTTTCTCTTTTTTTTTCCTTTCTTTTCTTTTTTGAAGTTTTCTTTTTTCTTTGGTACTGGGAATCAAACTCCGGCAGGGGCTATCCCATTGAACTATATAATGTCTCCAGGATTTAAGGTTCAAAGGGTAACAACTATGTATCTCCGCTATATACTTAGCTTAAGTAATCAAGGCATCATGTCATTTTCCAGAGAATATCAATGGTTGCAATCACATGCATTCAGTAGAAACTGTACTTTTCACTTTGATCTGCCCTCCCCCAGGATAGGAATATGTATGATATTCTCTTAGGATACTAGGTAGAGATGGCTACCTCTAGTTTCTAGCGAACACTGAAAGTATTATAGTAAGCAACTAATACTCTACAATATACTGCATATCTGGGCTATAATATTTGGCATATTTGGTGAGTTAAATACATTTTTGATTTACAGTATTTTCAATCTATCAATGATGTATTAAATGTAAGCCCATCCTAAATTGGGAATAATTTGTGTGATATTTTGAGGTTTTTGCAAGGGAATAATACAATACAGGACACACATATCATAAGATTATTTTGTAATGAATCATCCAAAGAATCATGTACACAGTGCAGGAAGTCTGTCCACACACTAAAGACCTAAGAATCCAGCTGTGGGTCTAGATCCTAATATCCTGTATGAGTCCAGCTGAAGACCCAGAGCCCATGATAATGCCTCACAAAGTCCAGCTGGAGGCCTAGAGCCCATGACAATGTCTCATGCAGCCTACTTCATGGATCTGCACTGGGAAGGCCCAAGGTCAGTGGTGGAAGCTAGAAAGTCTGTGCCAGTGGGATGAAGGATCTGTGCCAGCAGGCGGAGGGATCTGCACTGGAGCCAGGAAGCAGTGCTCAAGGTAACAACCAGAGCTCCCCACAAAAGTACCGCAGTCATCCCTAGAAACAGTGAGGACCCGAGCTCCTCTTCCACTGAGAACAGTCAGCTCACAAAGAAAGCCAGCAAGACGAGGTCCCCCAGAAGAAAAGCCCCGGGGAACCAGCAGCTTCCAGCAGCTCCCTAGCAGTTCTCCAGCCTCCCTAACAGCCTCTCAGCAGTGTCTCCAGTTCAGCCTCTCATGCTGCTGGCAATAGTCCTCAGGCAGGTCTTGCACACACAGTACATGGTAGCTCAGTTCAGTGGGATATAACAACCTGACCGCCAGTTGTCAATCCATCACAATTTGTATATATTTTTCAGATTGTTATTGCTATTATTTTATAAATCCTGATTTTCATTTGAAAAGCAGTATATATAATTCTTAAATCAGGTGTTCCTCATGAAATGCTAGGTCATATTAAAAAACCACAGATGAACACATGCCTAGCTAGGACTTGAAATGCAAGGGTTTGCCATTTGTTTTATCATGTAATAGTGATCAGCTTTTTATTCTATACAGTCTTGGTAATGTCCAGTCACATGGACATGAAAATGATAGGGCTAACTTCATATCTTCCCAAGGAATTAAACTTTAATGGATTCTATAGAGAAGTCCAACTTGAAAATGAGAGCTAAGAAGAATCCATGCCACTATTCTGACAGGAAGGTGAAGTTAAAGAGATCTGAACGCATTCAGGAAAATGATAGGCTAATTGAGGAAGCAAAGTGCAATCTTCTCTTCTCGGCAGGAAGCCACAGTTGAGAGGCCCTTGCATCAGCAGACAATGAGACACAATCAAATGACATTCAGCATACTATGAATTAGGCATGGGAGAGCAGAGTGACTTTCTCCATACCAACAAAGCCTCAGAAAATCCAGAATTTTATTGGCCACATTTTGCTATTCCTCTTCTTAAAAGCAGCATGGATCTCCCACTGGAAAGATGAAAGACTGGAAGCAAGTGTGATATTCAGATATTTAAGTTAAACTGATAAATATGTATAGGCTGTGTAGAAAATATGATTTCACATATTAGTGACTGAAATATTTAATTTCCAGATATGAAAAGTATTTAATTCACAAACTAATTCAAATTGAATTTTAAGATTCGCTCTAATAACTCAGACTTGTTTAATAAAGAATATATTCATTATCTGGTATGTAATTTTTGCTCCTGAGAAAGCTGATTGCTGTGGGTAAGGGATCATGAAAAAATCCATACCTTTCTTTTAGGGGTACGAGTGTGAGACCTCCCTTCTTAAATGGCCAGGATCCTTAAATAATAGCAGTTTAAAATGGTCTCAGCATCTCAAAGAAGGTGGAGGGTGGCAAATCACTGACAGCAAGTGACAGCCCTGCAGTCCTCCTGGAGATTTTCTCAGACACCTGCTGAATTGCAACCTGACTCTCACGGCCCTCAGTCAGGCCTGAGCAGTCCTTCTATATTCATACTTAATACAAAACAGGACTGAAATTCTCAAATAAGAACTGAGTCATGATAAAAATCCAATGAAAGAAAGTTAGGATTTTAGCTACAAAGAATTTGAACTGAAAGAAAAAAAAAAGATGTCTTACTTTCAATGCACTATATGCCTAGAACAATACCTGATTGGATAATTACTGAGTGAATTAATGAGAACCCCTTAAAAAGAGAAGAGAAGGAAGATTATCAGGACTGTCACTGTCAGTTGAAAGGCTATATTTAAGAAATTAAAGGAGGGGTGAACCCCTGGTAACTTAATTAACACTCTATGACTCATTGAGCTATTGATCGAAGAGAGAATTTATTCACAGAACTTTTCAAATACAAACAAAATAGCACTTTATAATTCTCACAAAATGAATATTGAAATAAATGTGGTACAGCATGTTACAACAATGGACAAAAGAAAACAAGATCTAATGACTGGAATATAACTCTCATTTTTCTCATATCTTCAATTAAATTCTCTCTTCCAATGGACAGAAAATTGCTCCCTTTTTCATAAGAATATCATAGCAGAAGCTACTCAGAGAAATATTGCATATTTTTTAATAATACTGAAATATGAACGTTTAATTCTACATCTGTATAAACACTGAAAACATTAAAAGAGTATGAAGTTTATCCAGGATACAGAAAATACTGACAGAGTGGCTTATGGGTCCATTTATTAGGTTTAATAAAGTGATAATGCTATATTTTCAATCAATATTTAAAAAAACTGAGGAACAGTGCACTGCTAAACTTCCCCTGTAGTCTGCGTGATGATCTGGGTGTGTGGGGAGGGGCGTGTGCATGGGTGTGCATGTGCATGTGTGCATGTACTCGTGTGCTTGCTAAGTGTCGTCACCTACAGGGGACGTCTGCGGGGTACCCTGCTGCCCACTTGTTACGGTTCCTACTAGCCCTTTTGAGTCTCCAAACTCTTCACCTTTAAAAAACAAAACATAACAAAGACAAAAATCCTTGTTTGCATATATAGATTTACTTTGTGTACCTATGTGTGATATACACTAACAATAACTTGTGGAATAGAATTACCCAATATTCTGTAATAGTTTTAACCTTTGGTCCATTTGTCTCCATTATCTCATTTGCTCCATTTCTTCCCACAGATTTCTACAACTTTTTCTTCCTTTGTTCACTCCTGACTCCACCACGTTTCACTTCCTTAGTATTGTATTGGATGAGAGCTGCTATTCCACCTTCTGAAAATAGCGGGATACTTGGGCCCCTCCGAGCCCCGGTGGCCTGTTTTCTCCTCTGCCCGGTGCCAGTGGCTTGTTTCAGTAGGGGTAGTGCTTCTGCTTCTTGCCCGAGAAGCAAGCCAGCCAGGTGCACAGCAGCATGGCCGCAGCAGCACCAGCCCCTGTGCAGTAGTAGGCCCAGCCGATCTCACACTTACCTAGAGACAGAGGAAAGAGAGAGAAAGAAGACACTGATGAGCAAGAATGGAAGGCACTTCGTTGTTTCTTCCAGGGTGGGTGGTCTGAAATAGCTACTGAGAGCAGAGTGCTCTTGCTCCAGGGGAATAATACACTGACAGTCATCTGCAGGGTGAAGAAAGCAAGAAAATGTGGGCGCATTTATACAGGTGTCATGGTCTCTGATGCAGCCAGCCAAGAGCCTAAAAGCCTATTCCTTTCCTCTATTGTCCACAGTGGCTAAATAAAAATAGAAATAAGCACAACCAGGAAAGTTGATGGTGCGAATTCTAATTTAACACATCTGACCTAAACTCGTAGGCATCACAACATATTTTAGGTGGCTATTCGAAACATACGTACAGCTCTTCTGCAAGGGGGCACTGGAAAGAAGAGGCCTATCTGAAGAAGAGCGAGGAGACTCCTCTGAAGGACAGTAATGAATACTGCAATTTATGTGTATTGTAAAATGACTCACCATTCACCATCTGAACTAGGCAGGAAGAGCTCCCAGATTCTCCTGGGGCTGACGTCTGCCTTTATGACTTTAACAGTCATTTAAATAAGAGCATGATGACCAGGGTCCAAATGAGCCCTGACTTCTCAGAGTTGGGTAATTAACAATAGTTATACCCACAATACCAAAGAATAGATTTCTTTCCTCATATTTCTTTTGTTGATTCATCAAATAACATTGAGAGGTGGAATGTTCCAACAAAGATGCTGCAGTCTACAGAAGTGAGTGGTTTAACCCAAGTCATCTGCCTAGAAGTATTAGTCAACGTAGGAAGGCTTCAAGCCTAGGTTACAGATTCCAAAGTATGAGAAGTCACTGAGCCCAAGCAGCCTACAACGTGTCTTATTGAATTACCAGAATAGGTTTCTGCATTCAGGAACTTGAATAAAAAAGAGTGGCATCCTAATTAATCTTCTGGTGTGAGCAGTAAAAGTCTACTATATGCTTCACTGGAACTTGTCCTTCCTGTCCCCTCATTGACACAATTAGCATTGTTGAATCAAATTCTTTTTGCTTTGCTTGTATTTCTACTCCTCCTTTTTTCCTTGAAAGCTGAGGATCAAGCCCAGAGCACCCACATGACCAGCAAGCGCCCTGCCCTGAGCGAACTTCCCAACAGTCCTGCTTTGCGCCACTCGTGCCGTCCTGTCCCAGTGTCCCACAGCCACCACTCTGCTTCCTTTCTCTCCTCCTTGTTTGTACCTTATAGCTAACACACGCAACAGCAAACGTGGACTTCGGAGCCATGGAGCACAGAACTGTGGACTGCAACCATGGCCTCTTTGCACAAGCCGGTCATTTTTACCTTGTTCATCTGTAGAAAAAATAATAACTTTTCTTCTTACAGATGATTTAAAAAACGACCCCACTTGCAGTGCAGCTCTGCTCCACCTCTCCACCAGATGCTGGCAGGAGAGGAGCTCAGTGCTCGCTCCACGTGCGAGGGCCCAAGCAAAGGTGAGTGACTGGGCTGAACAGCATCGCTGCGCGGACTCCACACAGTAATGCTGAAGTGTCAAAGCCTCGCAAGAGTGTGACCCATTAGGTACGCAGATATCATCGCCATCTTCTACACAACAAACATGAGGCTACGAAAAGCACAACGATCTGCTCCAAACTTACCACAAGGCAGCAACAATTCTGCCACTCTCTTCCCAGGAGAGTCCTGTCACCAGGCCTCCTCCAAGGCCTGAAGCAGCCCCAGGCAGTCTCCTGTTGCCTTTACTTTCTTGTCTTGCCAGCCTCTCCTTTTATCACCACCAAAGTAAAGCAGGCAGCTATCTTTTAAAAAGTAAATCAGGTCAAGTCACCCTTTTACTTAATACCCTCTATTGAGTCCTTCAAGATCTGTCCCCTGGCCGTGGCTACTGGGGTGTTCAGTGAACTGGCATCTCCCACCCACTCAGACCTCACAGTCCCCCTAAGCTTTGCCTTCTCTCTGGCCACAACAGCTTTACTGTAGTGCATCAGCCTCATTGCTAGACCAAGAACTCCACACTCCTTTCTATCCAGAAAATTCCACCTCCATCCGGATCACCAGAGAATTTGCTGTTTCTCACAAGGCACCCCTCCCATGTCCACCTGATTCATGTCACTCTGGTCTCTGCTCTCACAGTACTTTCCATGGACTGTAAAAAAAAACTCATGTGTGTGTATGTGTACACATGTATGTGTGTGTGTGTGTGTGTGTGTGTGTGTGTACATATGTGACTTCAGTCTCAAGTCAAGAATGAAAGCTCTTGAAAAAGAGACTTCTATACGTTTTGTTCTGTGCTATGCTCTGACCATAATATTTGTCCACTGTAGGTATTCAGTAAATAATTATTGAATGAAAAGTAAATTTTCAAAAAGCAAAACAGAAAGAAAAGGAGCAAAAAAGGCAGACAGTCCCTGAACAATACAGTAATTCTTGAATTTTATTTTAAGAGTGGCTCCAGTCTCTTTCGGGCACTGGGCTTTTTTAGAGAAGTTCCCAAACCAATATGTATTTCTGACCTCCCACAGAGTGTGCTACATATAACAGGATAATAGATTCTGAAAGGTCATATCTCCACCTTGGAATAGGCCTCCTGGGCACTATGACCTCCATTAATACTGATGGACAGGATAAGCATTTTTCAAGGGTAAAAGAGTCCCCCTTCATGGACTACATTTGCTGACAACCATAGGCTAATGTGGCTGGGAGTCTAGGGAACCATCTCTATTTTGAGTTATTGTTTGACTAGATTAAATAAATCTAGGAGAGAGAATGAATTTAAGGGAGCTAAGAGATGGCCTGTGGTTTAGAACCTTTCAAAGAGTCAGCAAAATATGTGGTCTATCTGCTCTGCACAGGGCTCACAGCATGGAATACAATCCATTGCTCATTATTAACAAGGTATTGACCTATGTGCAGTTTTACAATGTGACACAAAAAGCAGAGTATATAATTCTTTATTCATTATTGTGCCCTTTATCCAGAAAAAGTAGCTGGTGAGGATATTTATTTGAGTATTAAATGTGACAGTAGTTACATATAATAAAGATGAAAAAAGGAGCTGCTACAGAGTTGACTATCAGAGGATTAGAGAGAGGATTTTATTTCATGGAAGTTAATAAAACAAGTCTAAACTTCAGAGAGTATTAACTAGGAGAAGGACTGTTGCTGATGGCGTGTGAGCTCTGAGATTCTTCTGGGTCCCTTTGCCAGTTCTGGGTTCTCATACACCAGCTTGTTTGTACTTTACTCCTACTTCTGTCCCTTGACAGCTCTTCAGAGGACCCCTCAGCATAGGGACACAATTTTCCCCACCCTTGCAGCTAAAATGCATGACTTGTGGCCAGCATGGACTCAGCACTGTTGGGAGTGTGAGACCCCAGGGGCTTCCTGCCACTGTGTAAGGAGTGATCCAGCACACCACACACCGGCACGTTTGGGCAGGGACCTCTCCTCAAGGTGCACCCTTGCTCAGTCCCTACCCCACTCTGCTGTCCCACATTCTTTTGGTTTCACCTTGGAACACTTCTTTCATAGCCTGAACAAGTCTTCATCACAGAGGATGGAGTTTTGAGGAACCAGGTCTAAGACAGCAGCGAATAAATGAAGCCTTAATGAAATGGTTTTGCAAGTTTCTTTTTTGACTCCACTCTCATGCCCATCCAAGCACTGGTGGCTCCAGGTGACACCGAGTCAGAACAAAGCCTTCAGTAGCAGCAGCCACACACACTCCCTTGCCTATCATCTTGCCTAGGCAAATCTAGCTCCCTGTCTTGCTCAGTAGGAAACTGGAGTTTCTCATCATTATTATTTTTTGGATCGATTTATTAATTTTTAGTACTGAGGATTGCACATGGCGAATATTGAGGCACATACCCAGCCATTTTTATTTTTAGATAGGGTCTTGGAAGTTGGCCAGGCTGGCCTAGAATTTGCAATAGGTATGCACCACTATGCCCAGCTGGACTGCATCCTTGTATGCATCATGAAACACATGGATAACTCATCACACTGATCCTCTGATAGAGCATGGACACAAACTAAATAAAGGCCATTAAATTGTTTGTCAAGTGAAGAAAATATGGCCCCTGCTACATATATTTTCAAGTTTACACGTATGACTTACATATAAACACATTTAATCACATTTTATGATTAAAATTCAGCAACCAATTACGGGCCAGAATGAGCAATTAGTGTTTAATGTGACTTAAAAATATTCCTATATTGTAGAAATGAAGAGTTTCATTTATCAAGCAATTCATGACATAAATAATGATTAAATCAAAAGTTATTTAATATAGATTTATTCTAGACTTTTTAAATTAAATACAAATATAGCCATTATATATACCTGCTTCAAAAATTTTGCAAAAGAGTACAGATACACAGATACATTCCTTGAGAAGTAAGAAATAGTCATGATTAGTCTATTACCAGCAAGAAATCACAGTAGAATTTAGGCAAATTTGAAGAAATACTAAGTTGTCAAACTCTTGATTATTGGTTCCTTCTCTTGCTAGCCCTCTCTCCCCTCCTTTTTATATGCCTTTTGCCTCCCTAAATCATTCATAGATTCAAGAAATATTTATTGAGTGCCTGCTTCAACAAGAGTTTACCAGATATTGGGATCTTGATTGGCAATAAGATGGACAGACTCCCTGTGATCAAGGAGCTTACAGTCTAGCCAAGGAGCTAAATAATAAACTATCTCACATAATTATACAGTGAAAATTTTGACACAGCTTTGAAGAAAAAAAATGCAAGATACTAAGGCAGCAAATCTCAGGGACTCTATATAGTTTGTTCCAGTCAGTGAAGGAATGTCTTCAATTAGAAGTAAAATTTAAGGGAAATAGCTCAGTGACACAAAAGCCTACCTGGCAAGCACAAGGCCCTGAGTTCAATTCCTAGTCCAAAAAACAGGTAAAATTGCAGCACTGATCTGGCAGATGAGCAGGAACAAGTCAAATATGAATTCAGGAGAGTTTTGGCTAAGGGAAACGTAATAGACAAATGTACACAGATTCACGTCAAGTTAAAGTATTGTTCCAGTACTAATGGAAGCCATTCAGAGTATGGAACGAGAGGAGGAAAGGCCTCGCTTCTGTGTGCAGCCTTGCTTGGACCTTGGCACGACTGTGTCCCGAGGTGAGGAGCTGGAATTCTGAAATTCTTCCTCAGCATTTTCATTTGCCTTGTTGGATGGAAACATGAGGCATACAGCCATCACAAACTTACATCCCTGTCACCTGTGCTGCAGTGTTACAGAGGCTGGGGGCAGAGCAGTAAGTGATCCCAGGTCCTCGGTCTCATGAAGTTTATTTTCTAGGGAGTATTACTCAAATCAGTGGAAGCACTTTAAATCACTCTTCGCATAATCACACGTTGTATAGAAATTCAGTTCTATGCAATAAACCAGAGATAAGAAATTTTCCAAGATACTATAAACATTAAAGTCAAACATCTGGAAGTCTATAAAGAACAGGGTCTAACACTTATAGACTTGATATTGTACATGGAAAGGGAAAGGGAATATTTTTCTTTCTCAGCATTGTTAAAATCGTGTGTTCCACTACAAAACATTGACACCGTGTTTTACAGTCATAGGAAAAAAAAAAGCCTTTCTAGATATTTTAAGCTATTAGGAAAGACGAGTTTTTAAACTTCTATGTTTTAAATAGCATGACAGTCTATGAATTGCAATGGCACTAAATGAAACTTGGAAATACAAATAAGGAGCTCTTCTCTCACAATCTCTCTGCTCCGTGCCTTGGCAATAAATGGTTGTTACTATAATATGAACAGAAAACATTTTTACCAGAGGGTAAGTTTTGTCTGTGAGTCTGTGATCTTTCAGGAAACCAGAGAGGCAAATCTGTTCCAGCTTTCCCTTTTACTCTCTGTAATGCTCCGTCAAACAAGACTCCAAGCTTGCTTGGTTGGTAAACTGCTGCTTTCAACAATGGGAAATACTCTCTTGACAAATAAAAAGCCATGTGCCACCGCAAAGGCGCAGGGGCAGCGTTCTGGGCAGCTCCAGAGTGGGCACAGCGTGAGGTGGGATATGGGAGATCTCTGGTGCGGGGCTCAAATTAGGTTTTAATGTAGATTTTGGAAGTAAAAGCTGAAGGAAATCTACGAAGAGCTCTGCCTTCCACAAGTAACAACAGACATGCAGTGATGTTTCCAGCCTCTGCCTTTTCATTACTTTGTTCAATTAATGTTTCAAAGCTTAATGTGTGACTGTACTTCATGTCTGTACTCAGGTGCTCAGTATGAAGCCTGAGCCATGGGGTGGGGGAAACTGATATGCACACATCGCACAAATGGATATAGGAGACAATATACTTGTATGGAAACTAGAAATCCAATATTAAAAATCATATAAGAGCTGTTCTAATCACTGTGTGAGGGCTAAAGAGTTGGAAGGAGGCATTTCACTTAGTCATTTTCATCTATGATTCATTTTGGCAATTAGAGACACAAATCTATCCATACTTTCTCAATGAGTCTGAACCTGCAGAGAATGAAATTGAACTTCATGAAAGTTAAGTCATCTTCCTAGTATCTCAAGTAAATGTGAAGCCTGAGTTTGAACTTGGAGCCACCCAATTCCAGAACCTTTTCCTGTGGTCACAGAATGTGTAAGGAAGATCAAACTACAATATATTTTTCTTATTTGGTAGATGGTAATTGTCTTTGATAAAAGTAACATACCCTCCCTCACATTTTGTCTTGCCCTTGGCTTTTGCTAATCTTAAAAGGCTTCACATACCATGGTCTAGTTATTAAAGGTCTACCTCTCAGACGTGCCTCCTCAATTCGAGCCAGTACTCTTGACAAGCCCCTCTACACTGCAGGATGTGGGAAGAGGAAGTCTACAGAAACTTGTTTGAAGGAGCTAGGTAGCAGATGTTGCCTGCCTGAGAATCTTGCTCTGGACATGCCCCCAAACGAGCACTTCCACTGGAGCTCTGACTGTCTCAGCCCTGTATGAGGAAGAGCTCCAGGACTTGAGTACATTCCTACTCCCTTGCTTTCTGTGTGAGTCCTCAGCAGCTTGGCTGGAGCCACCATACCACACCCTAACTCTACAGACCCCACTGTAGGGCCCTATGCCTTCTAAGTCCAACACAAAGTGGGATAGTTCAGGCAATTCCTGTCCCCTAACTGCATGCCATTTGTTATGGCTATATACCATTTAATTGCTTAATTTGAACACCCAAAAAGGTTCCTTGTTATTAAAAGCTTTGGTCCACAGAATGGCATTAATGGGAGGTTCTGAAATGTTCAGGAAGTGGGGTTTTCTGGGAGGTCCTTGGGTCAGTGGAGGCATGCTTAGCAGAGGACTGTGGAACCGCAGTCTCACTTCCTGTCTCTGTGCTCTTGTCCATTATATAACTATGTGCTTCTTCCATGCTGTCCTTTCCTGAACAGGGCTGTCCAGTCTTGAGTGTGAACCTCTAAAACTAAGCATAATTAAACTTTCAGTCTTATCAAGTTAGTTGCTTCTTACATTTTTTTTTTTTTTTTTGGTAATGTGCAAAGCCAACTGGTACACCATCTGCAACAGGGTCTTCATCTGTGCTATGTCTTCTTATGCTTTATAATTTTAACTAATCTCCATCAATCCCTGGTTTACTTCTCTTCCTTTGTGATAGCACTGCTGAGCTCCCAGCATGCCTTGTAATCATGCATCCCCAACTCAGGATATAATAAGCTAACTGGCTACATTTATCAAGGCACAAGTGAAGCTGAGGATGCAGCTCAGTGGTACAGCACTTATACCAGCCTGTGGGTTTAATATCTAAGAATGTATTTAGAAATTGTTTACATCTTAATAAAATAAGCCTTGGTTGAAACTAAGAAGTCATATTATATTTTATGTTTATTGCTTTACCCCTGGGTAAGGGGAAAGGATCAAAGAGAAAAGAAAATTATTTCTTTAGCCTTGAATATCACAAACAAAATTTCAATTGGTCCTTGTCCTCTTGAATAAATTCTTCCATTCCTCTGCATAACCAGACATTTCCTGTGTATGTATTAAGATAAAAAAATAAAATAAAAAGAACATGTCACGGGACCAATTCCATTTGTTCTTTTGTAAATTCAATGAACAAATGTGTTACTAGTAAAAAATAAAGCTAATGAACATTTGACCTAGAAGTGCAACAGCTTTAGTTCAAACTTTAATGGAACAAATGTAAAAACCGTACCTCACATATCTGGAAAGAGAAGAAAGAGAACAGCTATACTTGGTTAATAACAAGAAAATACAGAATTAAAGAAGCTGAGAGACAAGCTGAGGTGTGGCTCTTTTAAACCTTGTTTGCATATTTCTTAGGTCTCATTATTGCTGGAAATGTAATGTCAGGTTGATTATCAGGGTTATCTTGTGCACAGCAGCAAGGGCTCCAGTTGCATTATATTCTATATACTTCCTAGGTGTGCTCCAGACAGTGCTGTCCTCAAACAAATAAGAATGGGACTTTGCTTCCCTCATACTGCTCCTTAAAAGCAGGTGGTGAAGAGATGTACTGGTGGAATTCTCCAAATCCCAAGTGCTCAGTCTGTTTATGGAATATTCTAGAAGGTGCTGACCATCTTATTTTCTACAGTGAGTGGGCTCAGCATTTCTCCTCCAGAACCACTCTTGACTATAGTATATGAAGCTGAGCAGATCTTCCCAATTGTCTCTCTCAGGTTTAGGAAACTGAAAAACAAGATTTAGACTCTCTTCCCAGTTGAATATAATTCCTTCCAGCCCACAGTGTATGCCTCAGTTTATGACTTTCTTGCTGGGAGCAAGTCATTTTTAAGAGACTTCCCTTACCACATGCCTTTGCAGCATGCCCAGCAACACAATATGGAAAGGCAAAATGTATCATACAAATATATCCACTGGTGGGGACTGATATATTCAAACCAAAGCATTATTAAGTATTCTCTGTAATCACAAATGTTAAAGTGAGCAGGGACTTATCTAGGAAAGACAAGATATGTATCTGCAAAGAGCTCATAATAGCACTGTGTCCAAGGAGCTATGTTAGAGTGAAGTTTGATTGGACAATATACTTCAGCCTTGTGTATTTTCCAGCATAGCTAAATTCATTCTGCAATGTGAAGGGAAAAAAAAATGAGAGAAGAAAACAATACAGAAGATATCACTGAGGGCAACGACCAGCTGTTCAAACACTGCACTCAAATATTCAATTAAAAAGAAAAGAACATATCTGGAGAACAAATTAATTCGACTCTATTCAACAGTATAAATTTCCCACAGAAATTTTGCTGAACAGCCATAATCTTAATTTGTTCTGTCATATTTCTCTTGTTCCCAAAGAAATACTTTAGCTCTACCCTTGAGATGAAACAGTGAGGACAAAGAAAATGAAAGGCTTTGCCCAATTATGAGAACTGTTTATTGTCCCCGCAGGAAATGGCGTGAAGGATCCTCAATACAGGAATTGACTGGAAAGAGCTGACACGAGGCCTCATAATTGTAAGGTTGCCCAAATTCAGGAAAACAAGGAGATGTCACGTAGGCTTCTGTAGCCTCAATACAAGTTGTATACTAGTGCGGTGAAGACGGTGCTACTCATCTTTAGTTTTGCTATTATTGAAACTTTCCTCAAATATTAATATTTGCTAACAATGTGTAGGCTTGGAAAACAAGGTTTTAAAAAATTTTTATGTACCTATAGATTTGATTTGAGTAAATCTGAGTGGTGCTGCATAATCAAATAAGCACTCTGTCCTTGAGCCATGTACCCAGTGCTAGAGATTTTAAATAGTGCTTCATGCTTGGAAACTATTAAGTACAAAGGAAGTCCTATAAGCAAGTGAAAAATACATTACATTTCTTGTATTAATGATTCTGTGTGTTAAATTCATTAGAATGAAGTCTATAGATAGAGTACTACACCAATATTAACTTTTCATTTTTGATAATTTTACTATTAGATAAGAGAATCTCATTTTTAGCCTAGGGTTGGAAGATCATCCTATCTGAAAGGGAAAGAATGGGTTATGGAGGAGGTAGAGAAGAAAAAGCAAATGTGATCAGTG